>JASANE010006982.1:0-37908 GCA_030248225.1 Trileptium ribeirensis
GATGTTCGAAGTTGGTTGCAAGGTCAGGAGACATATACACTCCACAAACCACGAAGACTTAAATTTCGCCGTAGTAAAAAAAACGTCGTACAGTAGTAAAAGGGTTAGGGGATCTTTTTCAAGCAGATTTAGCTGACATGTCACAACTGTCAGCTCATAACAATGGCGTTAAGTATCTTTTAGTAGTTATTGATTGCTTTTCAAAATTTGCATGGGTCGTTCCGTTAAAAAACAAAAAAGCTGCAACCGTATTATACGCCTTAAAGACAGTTTTTGTGAAACATAAACCTGAAAACTTTCAGATTGATAGTGGTAAGGAGTTTGTGAACAGCTTAGTCAAGGAATACTGCAAAAACAAAGGTATTAATGCATACACCACAAAGAACAAAGAAACAAAAGCAAGCATTGCTGAACGCTTTATTCGTACTCTAAAGTCCAAGATATACAAGTTATTAACTGCAAATAATTCTCAATGCTACATTAACAATCTTCAAAGTTTGGTTGACAGCTACAACAACACAGAAAATAGGTATGGTTTCAGTCCCAGTGCAGTTTCTCCTTTAAATGAAGATGAGATTAGGAAGAAACTGTATCCAAGTCATGACGTTGATGTACGTTATAAATTCCAACTTGGCGACACTGTTCGTGTTTCCCTAGAAAGGTTACGGTTTGAAAGAGGGTTTAGCCAACTTTTGTCTCAGGAACTATTTAGAGTGATCAATCAGGTACCATTTAGACCCTCCTGTGTATGAAATTGAAGATGCAAATAAAGAAAAAATATGGGTCGATTTTACGCTAAGGAGCTGTAAAAGGTACACCATCTGAACAACCTATTCAAAATAGAGAAGATTATAAGTAGACGAAGAGGAAGCAAAGGTACTGAATACTTGTAAAATGGCTAGGTTATCCACAGTCTATAAAATTAGTGGATAAATGAGAAGGACTTAGAAACGATATAAATAAAACTAAACAGTTAAATATAAAAAAGATGAGGCAATCAGGAAGACGATATATAGTGATCTATACATGGACGTGAAGACGCATGTCTGGGGTACACTTGTGTACAAATTAAGCATATGAATGGGTACGTAAGGGTACAAACCAAGGTGATTAAACCAAATTTAGGGGTACAACGGGGTACGTAAATGCGGTACCCATGGGTACGAAGAAGCATAAGATTAAGACTACAAAGGCAAAATTAGGGGTACACAGGGGTACAGAGATATCTAGTTTAGAGCTAATGATTGATTCAAATTAAGGAGTGGATTGGTATGATGATATATAACGACAATAAGGGATACAGAACTGGATTATAATTTGAGCACTGATGTAAATGAGAGATGTAATCATCTCAAGTGAGGTCTTAAAAGGTACGAAATAGATAGCTGAGGATGAATTATGGGGTATATTTGTGATAAGTGTGAGCGAGATTATACTTCTCGTCAACATTTACATCGGCATAAAAAAACTTGTCGAGCAGAACAAAGCACGCAGACGACATTTTGTGAAAGAGATGTTGACATTCTACCTGAAAAATCTGATGAAATAATAACACTACCCTTGGAATTACCGTTTACATGTGTGGTAAGCGGACAGACTGGTTGTGGTAAAACGCATTGGATATATCGTTTGTTGAAACATAATCTTTTTGATCAAAACGTTGATAACATTTTGTATTGTTACAGTATATTTCAAGATATATACCAAAAAATGATTGCAGAAATTCCTAATCTAGAACTTTACGAAGGGATTCCAAGTGATTTTCCCGTAAACAACGGGCACACGGTTTGTATACTAGATGACTTAATGATAGAGGCGGCGAGCGATAAAAAATTAGCTGCTGCATTTTCACGCATGCGACATAACAAATTTAGTACAATTTTTGTAACGCAAAATTTATACCACGAGGGTAAATATATGCGAACAATCACCAGAAACGCTCAATATATGGTTCTGTTCCCAAATTTCCGCGATCAGTCTATGATTAATACCTTAGGTAGACAAATGTGGCCTTCCAAACCTACATTCCTATCTAGTGCATTTGAGCAGGCTGTAAAAGAAAAATATGGCTATCTATTTTTAGACCTTACACCTGGCACGGAGAACATACTCAGAGTAAGGCAAACCATTTTTCCCGATGATAAACAGCTTTTCATATATTCTTAAAAAGATCAGACGTACAAGAAATTTAGTGATAATGTCTGCTACAATAGATAAAAATATCACATCTTTGAAGTTTCTAAACGAAAGTTCCTCTCAGGTAATATCGGCTGTTATCAAAGTAGCACCCATCTCCCTAATCCGCGCGCTGTCAGAAATAGCATATAACGCATTGCCTCAAGCAAAAGCAAGACGAAATGTTCTTAAAAGCATTGCTAGTAAAAGATTATCACATTCGAAAAAGCGTAAACTATTGAAACCTGTAATAGTAAAGTTTTTAGCAAAGTTCTTCGAAAAGCATTATGGCACGTAAAATGGCAGTTGTCCCTGTGAGTTGGTTGGATATAATTAAAAACGGAGGATTACAAGACAAGGTTGAGTCCATGAAAAACGACGTTTCAGTTTATGATAACAAAGCCGATAAACCTGACATAGTATTACTGTTTCCAAAAAATTTGCGAAGTAAAGCAAAGTTAATGTTAAGTAACATTAAAGATTTAAATTTAAATGACAATAACCAAGTTATTTATCCAGACCAAACTGTCGGTTCAAATATTTTTGATTTGGTAAAGTATTATATTTCCGATGTTAATTTTTCACCCCCTCGTCCACTGGATTCCGAAAAATTTCAATTGCTACTTACTGGTGTCCCGTCATCTGCTTTCGGTAGGGGGAAAAGAAATGTTCCCATACCAACTTCTGACAGAAGTAAAAAACGTGATATCACTATGACAACTCGGCACTGGAAAAATCTGTATTAGTTATTGTTTACTTTGTTAAAAAATTAATTATATTTTATGATCAAAAAGCTATATAAAACGATAACAACTTGAATCTACATCAGTTAGCTTTTCATTTATCGAATCGGTTGTATTATGGAACATACAAAATATTGCACTAGCACCGACGGTACTCGTCTTGTACTATTTCGATCCGGGTGGAGTGTCTTCAGCAACTTCAATATTGGTCAAATAACTATAAACAGTATACGATACAATTGCGTTGAACAGTGGTATCAAAGCGAAAAGGCGCGGTTCTTCAACGACAACGAGTCGTATGATTTGATTATGCAAACGTATAAACCGTCGCAACAGAAAAGACTAGGAAGGCAAATTAAAAATTTCGATAACGAGAAATGGCTGGCGAACAATATCGCATTGATCACAATGAAGACTGGACTGCGAGCAAAGTTTCAGCAATTGCCTCATGTGCGCGCAGCACTCATTGGAACAGAGGACGCTATCATAGCAGAAGCATCCGAATGGGATCAATATTGGGGGATTGGAAAAAGCATACACGAAAGGGCAAGCACAAACATGGCAGAGTGGAAAGGATACAACAATTTAGGACGGCTTTGGATGGAAATTCGCAACGAGGAGAAGTAACAAATATGACGGTAATATGGAACATTGGTCGCAACATCGATTTAAAACATTTATCCGGCAAGATTGAAAACTTTGAATACAATATGATGAAATTCAATGGTGGTATTTGGAAATTTAAACCTAGGGGAACATTGTTGTTATTTTCTAATGGTAAAACCGTTTTAGTAGGGCTGAGGTCAAAACCTGAAATTAAACATATTTTAAATGAGGTTTGCAACATTTTGGCAAGTTTAGAATATAAAAACATTAATGCAGAATCCTATATCATAAAAAACGTTGTAGGTCTCTTGCGAACTAATCTTAGATTTGACTTGCCCTCCTTATACGATGAGCTAAGGTCTAAATATTTCGTAATGTATGAAACCGAACTACACAATGCTATGAAATTGAGAATCGTCAATTGTTCAGCTCTAATTTATGGCACTGGAAACGTAGTAATAACTGGGTGTAAATGTATATCTCATTTCCATGAATGTGTACGGCATATATATGATACTCTTAAAAGGTACAATTGTAAAAATTATAAAAGAAACGAATAAATATGGAAATGGTTATCGTTTGTGACTTGAATGAACCTGTAATAGAACTTCCTACAGCGTTTTGTGCTACAAACGTTGAAGTTTTAGACGTGAACGTTCCCATCAGATTTATTAATATGGAAGAAAATAAGATAGAATATATGGATGATACCTCATGGGATGAATTTATACTTCAGAAGGGTTACTACACCGTAGATAATCTCATTTCTGTGTTAAATACCTTAACTTCAAATATTATGTTTGCAGTTAATACCGCTAATTATCATGTAACCATTTACTGTGTCGGTAAAGCAGAAATAAAGCTATCTAAAGAGATACAAACATTGTTCGGTTTCCCAACACAAGATTTAAAAAATGGTAGGCATGACGGGAGTAATTATATTAACTTAGAATCTGGTAAACCAAAGTTTATATTGAGTTCCTTCATTCACGACCGGTTAATAAATGGCAAGAGTAAACCACTGCTACATACCATTTCGGATACCGGAGTTCTAAATACTGTTAAATATAAGCTCAACGACTGCATGTTTAAAATTTTTAGATTTGAAGTTGTTGATTGCGAATTCAACAGAGTGCGATTTTTCCCTGATGCAAAAATGATAATTCGATTGTGGTTTTCATAAAGTTCTTAAAAGCTATAAATTTTATATAAATATTAAAACAATCAAAATGGTATTACCTCTTTGTTTTAATTCACCAAACCTTTTGAGTGCAGTTGCATTAAAAACTATAACGAAAAAGAAATTTATCAAGCCGAAAAAAAGAAAAAGTCTTAAAAAGAAGAACAAAACTGTGAAAAGCAAAAAACGGAATGGCAAACGTGTGCGGCGTTGAAAAGCTAAACTGGTGGGGTGATGATTACCCCATGCAACAAGAAATAGTGTCTACGCAGTTGGTTGAAGTGGCCTGTGAAACCACTTTACCCAGCAGTGACAGTGATGATTCTATACGATTTAAAATAAGTGAAAGTGCGTTTGATTTAATTGATATGTCACAAATATTTGCCTATATTGATTTTCAAATTGTGAAATCAGATGGTACTTTGATAAAAACGGAACTAAAACTTGCGCCATGTAATTTATTCGGGTATGCATTATTCTCTTCTGTTGAAATTAAGATAAATGGTGAACCCATAACTTATAATCAAAAACATTACCCATGGATGATGTATGTATTATACATGCTGCAAATGAGTGTTGAGAGACGCAAGCAATATTTGTCAGGGGCACTTTATGAACCAGATCAAGCTTTCCAGTTTGATGACATGGTAGATAATAAAGGATTTATCAACAGATCAGCTTATGTAACTATGTCACAAAAGTGCGAGCTTTACTTTCCAGTTTGTATAGATGCACAATTGACACCAAAGTACTTACCTGCAAAAAGCAAGCTGGAATTTAAATTTACACGAAGTGCAGCACCGCTTATTCTTATATACGATTCAAAAGATAATTTTGCTGTTAGAATTAATGATTTTAAATTATATGTACCCAAAGTGAAGCTTACAAAACAGGCGCTAGATTATCAAGATCGTATTTTGAACAGTAGTGGAATTAGATTTCCCGCTTTGAGATATAAATTGCAAACTCTGTCGGTAAATAAGGGACTTCAAAATGTAGACTGGACAATTTTCGATGGAAGTCTACCTCGCAGAATATATATTTGGGGAATAACTCAAGAAGCATATGCAGGATCACCAAAATTAAACCCATTTAAATTCAGTATGCCAAACATGGATAACTTTACAGTGTTTATGAATGATGATAGGTACCCTTGCAATGTATCTCTTGCATCTAAATCTGGTAATTATATGAGATTATTTTATAATACTCTATATGGACTGAATGGTAGAACAGATAACATAGGACTAATTAGAGAAAGTTTTATGGTTGGTGCAGGATACCAAATGATTTGTATGGATTTAAGCAGAGATCACAGCAGTGATTGTAACTATCTTTCTAACCCACCTGATGGACAAATTAGACTTTCAATCGATTTTACAAGTGTTCTTTCTGAAGCAATTGTTATTTTTGCAATGGGTGAGTATACAGCACAATTAAACATTAATGGTAGTAGAGAGGTTTATTGGAACAAACTGTAATCATGTATTGTTTCATATATATGTATTATCTATGTATATTTGTATGTGTCTATGTATATTGTTTGTGTACATTTGTTTGCAATAAAAATAAAATAAAAAAAACAAAAAAATATAATGGCAGCCACTGTATTTATACAGAAAGCCATCTGATGATTCCTTTGGCATGGATGAAATATTTTTGCAGTAGTAATCGCAACCCCGGCTCACCCTCCCTCCCTTCCACCCCTCCTACCTCGAAACCCCTCCGGGAGGAGGGGGTAAAACCGGGGTAAGTATTTGGGCTGGGAGGATGAGGGGGGGTAAAACCGGGGTTTTTCATCTACTTATCATTGCTGAGGTCCCCCAGGGAGGCTGACACTGACAACTGCTCACAGACCATAGTGACATGCCAATATTCCCTATTTTGATCTCACTCGGAAGTTGTCTGGATCTCTCTCTTAAGATAGTGCGTGTGTAATAGGTACGAAATGAATTAGGTTATGACGTGAATCTAAGTAAAGTTTGTCTCTGTTTTGGCCGCTTGGGGCCGGGGTTCGCTCAGCAGAAAGTTTCGACCAATGTGGTCCCCACAGGGCTCCGACAGTTTCCTGAAGGTTTATAGTCAGATTGGCAGCCCAAAGCTGGAAGTGATTGTTCTATGTGAGCGTGATAAGTTTGATAATTTTGGTGGACCTTGTTCTCGCTTCCATCTTCCGCGGGGCTCCTAACCTTGCCCCTGTCCATCTGTGTACCTATGAAACTGTATAAAACTAAATTCGTAAAACTTACGAATTTAATCGGCATTTGTTTTTATTGTTCGTATATATCTATATGTTATTTATATAAATATATATGTCTATCCTTCGTTTTATTCTATATATATACATGTACGTTATATATTAAAGTTATTAATATTTCTAATTATTAAGTTAATATTTCAATTAATATTTTAAAGACAACGAGAAAAGAACGAAAAAGAGAGACAGACAGAAAGGGAAAACAAAAGAAAAAGAAAGAGATAAAGGAAGGCAGACAGCAAAGGAGAGAGAAAAGAAAGCAAGGAGATAAGAGAAACACAGAACGAGACCACAGCGCGCCACAGAAACAGAAAGAAACAAAACGACACGACACCCAAGCGGACTGAAACAAAAGAACGACCGAAGAGGTCGATTAGAGAGAGACTGAAAATGAAACAAACGGGACAAAAAGGGTCTGGGGCAAGGGGTTCACAGGGGAATTTCGTGGGGCTGGAGATAAATTCGATCCCAGGACGCAAAATGGATCCAATTGATACCAAACACGAAATGGTTAGGCCCAATATTGGGACCTGGCCCACACGGGCGAATTTACGTGTATTAGAATAGGGAGCTTTGACACGCTCCCCTGGACTAACGACTGGGCGGAACGATTCCCCAGGTCTATCGTTGAACTTGTCCTGAGGAGACGATTCAGATGAGAGGTAATGTCCATGCTCCTCGGTCAGAATTAAGAAAAATGCTAAAATGATGAAATTAGAGAGAGTTTATCGAATATGGGGCACTAATTACGCCTGCTCCGGGTTAACGGGAGGGCGGACGGAGACCAACCGGGTATTTTCAGACAAAGTGAAGACAATGAGGGGTGTTTTGTAAACTTTTGAGTTGAAGATAAAATTTTCGATATTTTGTGCCGATGATTGGAGTTTGACGATTTTGGGACGTACTTTAACGGGTTACTGCGGGTCAACGGAGTATCGGACTGAGACTCGCCGCATACCGTTGTATTCGCCAAGAATAGACGAGTGGAATGGTCGCATGCGACATTTAATACCATCATAAAAATAATACTATTCACAAAATAGAAGAAAAGTATGTGTCAATTTCGATAGTATACAATGAGAAATGAGAGGCAGGAAGAAAGGGACGCCTTAGAACACCTGAACGGTTAGGCGGAAGGAGACCCGCTACGGCTCGTTTGAATTCTTGATGTCTGGACTACACGATGATGCATTAAACTCGAACCGCAGTTGCTCCCGAAACAGGAGGGAGCGATTGCAACGCTCCTCATCGATTGATTTCTATGGAAATGAAAAGTGCGAACGCGCTTTCGCGTTATCCAATATGCAAACAAAGGGGCGTAAAATAACTCGACGATGCTCTTGGGTTATACATTTGATGAATCGACACGATGATAACTTTAAAGGCTGATTTAAGGCCTTCGAGAGAGAAGCGTAAAGAATTATAAACTCGACGATAACGTTAATTCGGAGGCGACTTCTTCCGAATCCGTTCGTATTGTGGCCGTAGCAAGTAGGACAGGGTATTTTACGTCAGAAACGAAACGGGCTAAGGTTTGCCCTAGATAGGGGCTGAAAGATATTTGCAACGTAGAAAAGCGATACGATCAAATGATGACAACAACCCTACTTAGCGTAAGCAGCGGTTGTTTAGACGAGTAAGAGAAGAAATTATTAATATAACTCGACAACCTCTGGACCGAATTTGTTCTACTAGACCTCGTCGGAAAGCCCATTAAATTTTGCACCGAAAAGTATTCGGGACATGATTTCGAATTTCGGAGTAGTAACCGGCTACGGCTCGTTGAAGCCGCGTCCGGTTCATTCGTTTACCAAGATCCCAATTTGTTGTTTTACCGTTTGCAGTTGTTTTCCATTAAGCTCAACCATGGAGAGAAGTTTTGGTTGACCTAGGTAAAATTAATATTTTAAGATTTCACTATTCCCCAGCAAATTTTGTGTCAGCGCCGTTCGTCATTCGGCGAACAGCCACAGCCGAGAGGCCTCCTATTCCCGGACGGTCTTAATTTTGTTCTTACGTGCTTAAGAATGTACTCAAGAAATTCTGGCCTGGTCGAACTCTCGACGAATGCTGAAACTTCCTTATGGTCGGTCCTATCCACGTAATTTGTTGTCTTCCGGATTCAATACCTGTGCCAATATACAGCATGACATATACGATGGACAAACAGAACAATACAAAAAGCGGTTAAGATTGCACACATGAAAGCATATGGTACAGGAATGGACAAAATAGACAGGGTTAAAAACGAGCAGTACAAATCCGTGGCGCTACAGGAGTCAGGTTTGTACGATGGGTACGCTGGATCGGATCGCGTTAGAGCGCTGGTTAACAGCCTTTCGGGCTTTGTCGAGTCCTTAACGTACCATGATGCGAGTGAGGACCAACGTAACAAACCGGAACGGTCCGGCTACAAATGATCGCCTGGTCGATCAGCAATATATTATGCTTAATGTGCAAATCCCTACATTGTGTAATAACGTCTTTACTGTTACTCTTAAAACTTCTTTGTATATTCTCCTTTTCCGAATCTATGTTTTTTACAATTCTTGGAGTCGTCCTTGGCGCAGTTAAATTAATCCATACTTTTGCATAACAAATTCATTGTCTTTTTCATTTTTCATGGTCGATTGGCCGACAACGGCTTGGCTAAGAATACGAGCAACAGTGGCAGAATATATTATATTTAGTTTCGGGGCAGGACGTTGTATCGTTAGAAAAACAAATGCTTAGAGCGGGAGGTCCTAGGCGTTAGCTCCCGACTTAGGCTTTATTAGGCTTAGTATATGGGTCATATAGACGCCTTACGATTAGCTGAGGCTTAGGCTTAGTGTATCGAGAAGGGCATAGCACGCATTTTACTTGCGCCCTTAAAAGTAACAATGGGCGGCAAGTTAGTCCAGACTGATAATAATAAATCATAGCCACGCGCTAAGATATAACATAGGACAGACAAAGTGGAAATCAATTTCACAACTCTAGCATAAACTAAATTTGAAACCACAAGACTAAAAATTCAAAATCGGTGTTAGCAAATAGAGCTTTCAAGCTGTCAGGACAAACACTCGGCTATTGTAGTTTTCTGCTCAAGTTGATATAGTGTATACTATCAGTTGATAATGATCATAAAAGCGAGCGAAGTTTATGAAACAGTGCAAACGTGGTTGTATATATATATATATATTGGAAAATAACATTGCAAATTATGTCGTATTAGTACTCATTGCAATATTACGTGTAAATTTCAAGTTTCAAAAATATGTTATGTAATACATATACCTGTCAAATAAATCCTATGCGTCGAAAAAATTTCTCAGCGTAGAGTAGCGAAATCGAATATTCACTAGTGTCGCATCGTAAGTCGATCGGTAATTTTGCCAGGTGATTCGGAGACAAAGTTCGAGACTAAAAATTGACATAAACTTGTAAAAAACAGTTCATTTGTGCTTCAATGCCGATACTACTCCGCTGAGAAATTATTAAAAAAGTACTAAGCACGGTGCCAAAAAATTCAAAAACGATGTCACAGCCTGATGGCCGCGACAAAAACGAACTCCACATTATCAAATTCTTTGACGGGGTACCTAACCTGTGGTTCCAAAAAGAACAGCGTGGGCAAACTTTACGAGAACAAATATGCTGGTAAATGTGTTTTGTTTGGGCGCGTCAGTTTAGCGAGTTTCTATATGATGAGTATAATTTAAATGTCCAAAGTAACCCTGGGCGCGTAAATAAAATGCAGGCCATGTAGTTCTCGATATACTAAACTTAAGCCTTAGTCTAGCCTGGATTTAGTGTATTATATAGCCTAATCGGTACACAATTATCACACAAACATTGTGTAATTATTAAACTAATCATTTTTAATTATAAGACGCGTCGCATGATGTTTCTTAACTAGTGGAAACCCAACGGTTCCCGCAAATCATAGCAACTAGCAACTCGTTCCATTCCAGGATGAAACGTCCAATTTAAAACCGTAGCCATCTTGCGAATTATTTAAGCAATCTACCCCTGTTAGAATCTAACTAGAGAACGAACGACGACCAAAACTTGGAAGGTTTGGAAAAATATCCGTCATGTTCCTGAAATAAGTGTTCATCGTTAACTAATATCAAACAAGTTTTCCCTCCAATATCTAGTTAAAATTTTACAAAAGCCATAAAATATAACTTATATATTTTAGAAGAAGGCAACTACAGTTTTTTGCTTTTCTCTTGAATTAGGAATCGGAGGGGCTAAAAAATTAAGTATTCGCGACAGACTATTTAAATTAAGGCCACAACCGTTTGTGTCATTTCTAAATTGTTCGGAAATTATGAGATATATTTGCAAATGTAAACGCCGTTTTACCGTGGTCTTCTAATTTATTTTGTTTTTATTCCGAATAATATAATATGCTTCATGCAAAATCAAAATATTACTATAAAACATACAGGGTTATGATTTCTAAGATGGTTTATGTTTAGCAAAGTTTATCATGTAACCGGGTTTGGAGATGTGATTTTATTAGATGAGTCGACGGATTGGAGCTAAATATTACGGCTTATGGTTGCTTCCAGAAATTTCCTAATAAAGTGCGCCCAAAAATCACACTCAGACGTCATCCTATGAAGCAGATGTCAGCTTGGTACCCGATGTAACGTTCTACAGCCAATATTCATCGAACGGTCGATCTATTTCAATTTTTCAAGAGCAATTTTATTCGGTGAAAAATGATCTAAAATATAAGCTCACGATGAATCACAAGAAAGCAATGCTATTATCTTCAAAGTTAAGTCTATTAAGCTGAGTATTATTTGTTTTAGTAGGCGTTGGGATTTTTGTTGCATTTGTTTTCACTGGGTATTAACCAAGAAGTAAAAAATTTTTTTGAAATGGCTGGATATAACATTGTGTAGTAAGTGAGTATATTTGCGTTAAGCTTAACTCTCAACCCACAGCAGGCCTAGTAAAAACTCATAAAATTGAAAAGTCAACGGAAAACTATTATATAATTGTAGGAAAGCCAGTGATATGCTTTTTGAAGGTTTGCAATAAATTTTTGGTTGTTTTGTGAAATCTATCCATACCATAAAAGTATACTGCAGCGCAATCATAGTTATAAAATATTGTACTAGCCAGCATATTTACAAATCTTATCGTAACGACATTGAAACGCGTAAATGTGAACACAAACAGCACCACATACTGGATATTAATGTTTGAAGTTCAAACTACACACATACATACAAACCAATATTGTGTTTGTCATTAACAGAATTGATTTGGGCATAATGCAAGGTTTGACAAATTCGAGTCGGCGTAAAAGATTGGACCTGTCCTGTTCTAATTAATTTGGGAATCGTTTAATGCTACATAAACTCCAGCCAACGTTTGAAATCGAGCCACACTGTATTAATTACGATCAAGCTTACGTAAATAACTGTGCCAGGTTGAAATTTGTAATTGAAGAAAAGCTGAAAGCAAATTATTTAAAATTTTTAATTTATTTGAATCGGAATCTGCGAATATTCATTGTGTGAACTAAATGGGGCACGTCTAAAAATATTGGAACTCCCTCTTTTATACAAGAAAATACTAAAATCAATACATTTACAGGTTCTTGTGCAAATTTAGAATCTATCCAGCAAATAAACGATTTTGCACTGCTTTTAGTTGTACAATTCGTGTACTATAATGCTCAGGAGTCTCTTTTGTGCACATTACAGTCCATCGCGCAATTAACATATTTTCATCACCTTATCGAATGGTAGTAATTAATTTGAAAGCCTTAAAAACTGAAAAACCACTGCAACGTAGAGCAACGCAGAACGAACAAACTATTATTAAATTAAAATCTAGTACAAAAAGACGATAATCGAAGAGAAAAAGTCGAAAATTGCCAAAATTTTCTAGTTTTTCTAATAATATTTTTTAAAATATCCTGCCAATTTTATTCAAAAATTGGACTAGCAACCTCTATAGTACGTTATGTTTTAACAATATCTATATGAAAGTATTTATAAGCACATATATATCTTTTTAAGTGTCCAAGGTTCGTCGACTCAGAAAGGGGTATATCGTTTCGGCGGAAGATGCACGGCCCTTGCCAGGGTAACGCGAGTGGAATAAAATTTTTGAAATTCTAGAACCTTACAACTGAGCTTAAAACTTCTCCGGTTTTTACCAATTTTCATCAATATTTGTGAATTTTATCATATGTATCTTCGTGCATTCAGCGCACACGTTGGCGACAACGCGGTGTAGATGTGCGGCCTTAGGGGCAGGAGGCTTGGATATAACTTAAGAGGGGCCCAACCATGTGCGACAACCCACTACGCACACAATATATGGACACCTATCCATATGTTTCTACACATATATAAACATATGTATAAACATGTATGGAATTACATAGATATGTAAATCCGTATTATATATAATTTATATATATATAGCCACACAGTATTAAAAACAACATGTTGCCACTGTTGACAGCTGTAATTAGCGAGCCGAACGCAGATTTTGCATCCAAATTTCAATTTATTCAATCCACATTTTTATATTAATCCAAAAATAAAAATATTAATAATACCATTGTGGTTGTGAATATTTTGTTAGAATTGTTTGCAATCCACTATAGTGGAGCTATTTATCTTCACTATAACTGGACGATGATATTGTTCAGCTAAGCAGGATATAGGTAAATTTGCGGCCATTATCGTCACGACGTCTATTTAATATTATCGCTTTGAATTACCAGTTAGATGGACATTTATTTATTTGTCAACAAGTGCATGTATACTGAATAAAAACTATGTAAAATGGCCAATGAGGGCCCGTCGGTGTAGAGGGGTAGATTGTCACGGCTGGGGTAATCAACTATTTTCCAAGGCTCTCCAATTTTCCGTTAAATTTTTTTGTAATTTTGCTTAGAATTGCAATAATTTCCCGCGGGTGGGGTTGATGGGGCTTCAGGACGGGGATTAGTAAGTATAGCTCAGTGGGTCTGATAGCTAGGGTCTTATAATCTCTGGCATCGCTCCACTAAAAGCGTTGAAATATGTCCTTAATTTAGGTATTATTTTATATATAACATAGGCGCCTAATAGGATTTAAATTAATGTTTTTAAGAAACTCAAAAACAAAACTCAAAGAAGCTGAGTAGATCTTGGCACGGAACCTAGCTATACAATAAAAACTGGTATGTAGTTAGACCCACATTGTGGCGGTAATCCTTCGTTGTAGTTGTATATGTAGTTAGACCCACATACATGCCTCACAAATAAATAGGAATTCATTTGAATTGCCGGTGTCTCACCGACAGTTCGGATATAACCAAACGTAGTAAAAAGCACAAAGAGGGGACTAAATATTTGCTACTAAACGCCATTATAGGTTATCCTTCTGTTCTGTAAAGACGCACAGCTACGCTGAGAATAAAGTATATACTGAAGCGCCACACCGAAAGAATTCCCAACTACCACTAAAACTGATATTTATATAATCTAATAAAAACCTGCAAAACAAAAGTGTATGAACAAAATGGAATCGGATAACTTACAAACAATGTAATAGATTAATAAATACCCTCTTACAAAGTAGTATCATATGTCATACATATATGTGTACTAGGTTTACATACACATTGTAAAACCGACAATTTATACATTTGTAATGTCTGAATATTAAAACAATGAAATTTTATGCAGCGGTTTTCTCGTTTGTCTAAATTTTCAGATCCGTTTGTGTAAAAATACTGTTGTAGTTGATTGAAATTTATCACCTTTTAGTAAGAATATACAACATAATGTAAGAAGCTTCACATATATTTGTATCAAATAACATGCATGCATTATATGGATTTGAATATATATTGTATGAAACGCAATATATACAAGGTATGATTTCCTAATATAGGTTTGCGTGAAAATTAATATATGTATTGTATGGGTTTATTATTTATTTGTACGAAACTAAATATACTTAATGCATGAATTTTTATACATTTTTGTACTATATATGATATATTTAATGTACGAATTTTTATAAATATTTGTATAAAATAAAACACACCTAATATATGAATGTTTGTACAAAATTGCATTTTTTGTACTAGTTTTAAATTTTATGATATAATTGCTTTATATAGCTTCAAAAAGTGTGTGCGACAAAACATATATTTATTATCCAAAATTTCATACAAATTATACCCAAATAATCATACATTTTTTGTATACAAATTCATGCAAACATTTAGAATTCATCGTACATATGATGTATGTAATTTCATGCGAAACAATGTGTAGCAAGTCATACAATTCTTACGGGTAAATCCACGCAAACAATATGTAAATAGTCATACATATCCTGTGTTAAAATTTATAAAATTATGTGCAATATGTCATATATTTATTGTGGTCAATTTCTTACAACTTATGTGGACATAATCATACATAATGTGTAAATTGGTACACAATTGATGTAGGATTTGTTCGTCGTACAATTACCCGTATTTGTGTTAATTGTTATACAAATTGTAGCAAAATAATGTCACGCCATAAATGTATAAAATTATCATCATGCAAATTTTAAGAGAGTAGAAACAATGATTAAGAACGAATGACAATTAGCCATTTTAATAAAACCATATTTATAAAACATAAACACGGTAACTCTGCTTTGGACACAGCCAAAACAAGCAAAAAGCACTGCTACTAGGCAATTATATGTTTGTGTCAAAATATATACTGTTTTGGATCATCTTTGGTTTCTATAAAGCTGATAGAAAAATTATGTATTTGCGCGAATTTAGGGCTTTAAGAGCCAACTATAGCGACTACCAATCCAGCGTGAAACGGAGCGAGCGTGGTTTCATCAAGTGGTAATTTTGTATAATCACTTATAACAGGCTTTGTGTTTGATGTATATACTACACTAAGAACCTCCGTAACATTTAACCATTAAAAACCCTAAAACTTCGTGGACCCTAAACCCATCAAAAACTGAAATCAAACTAAGTAATCGTGCCAGTCCCTATATAACCGAACCATTGTATTCCGCATGCCTAAGACATATATAGACCACTCATGCACGCAGTACGTAACCAAAGTACTGAAAGACGGAATGTGTTTTGGGCACTCGGGTTCATTGCCTCTAAATCCAATGATCATATCCAAAAAAGATATGAAATGTTCGTGCAGACTCTATATAACCAAACCATCGTATCCAGCGTAAAAATAAATCTATATATTGACCATTTCTGATGTCCTACAAGCAACAAATAACCAAAAACAAATTAACACTTAATACATTTTAAAAATCGAGTTCGTCGATCGTAAAACCCTCATAAAAAGGTATGGTATAGTTAAGTTGATCTCTAAATTGCGAAAGTGTCGTATTAAGCGTGCTGGATAACCTAATAAACACTCGTTGTAAGGTAAAAACACGCAACAACGTGCCGAAATTCGTAAAATCGTATTTTCTGGTAAAGGGTCGACGGGCTAGGTCCACAGCGGCCTAGGAAGTGGTCCCACAAAAAAATTTGTATCCAGCAAAGTTATAGATCGCAATGAGCTGGTTCTGGCTAGTGGCCTTTTTTCTGACATTTTTTCGATGCAAAGCATGTGTCATGAGGTATTGGCTGCCAAAAATTTGTACCCATATGGCTAAATGTGACAAAGAACCCATAAAACCCTGTTTTTTGCCATTTTGACTGCTACTATATGGTCGAAGCTGTTCGCGTTGAATGAAAGGCACATTCTCATCACTTTTGCTATAGAATAAAAAAAATTATCGAAATCCATTTACCTGAAGATCAGTTATGCGTGACATACACAGACAAATTTTCAGGATTTTTTCCCTAACGCCTCAGGTTGAAACTGCGCTCGCTTCACTCGCTGCGTTTCAATTAAGTAGCTTTGTAAAAACATAGAGGTGATCTACTTACAAACCATAATGTAGTAGTTTCATAGGAAAATGTTGATGAAAACACATAGAGTTTCGAACGAATGTTACAACAAAATGTGCTATGAATAAAAATAAATATAATTCTTTGAGTCCAGAGTACAACCGACAATAAAGAATATATGACATGTGTTAATAGATATGTTATACTGACGAAGAAAATATTAGACTAGAAAATATATATTTGCAAACCATTCAATAAAAATGAAGAAATTCATTTTTTACAATATTCCACCGTCTTAAATTTTTGACAAATTTTTTATATGTCCTACGAACGAGAGACAAATTATAATAGTTCGATAACAACAGACGAGTCATTGGACTCCAAGACAACATTCAAAGTTTTTATGACATTCTACCTTGACACTCACAAATGTTGTTAAACTATTCTTATTCTTGTTAAAATTGTATACATACATTAGATTATACATACAATGTAAGAATGTGCAGGTACACAAACAGCTTTGAAGTTCAAGTATATGACGTGTATCATATCTCGGAATTTAAGAAAATGTGATATAAATCCCACATCAAGTGTTAATGCTACGCACACCAATACCTCCTAAGCCATATTTCCGTCTTGAGATTCGGCATCCACCCTTCTAGACACCTCCCCCCGTTCCCCAAGCGCCGACGAAACGCGACACAAAACCTGAGCGAGCTCTGAAGTCCAGTGGTGATGGCAGGTGTAACGCGGGCAGGTCATCGCCCGGGGTGTGTAGGATTGGAGAGTAGGACTGACGGCGGGTGGTCGTCAGGGGGATAGATATTTGAAATTTCTTGGAACTAAAATTTTCAAAGTTTTTTTGCACTAATTCTACCAATTTCCTCTTTATTTTTGCAATTTCACCCCATTTTATCAATTTCGCCCAATTTTTGCTCAGTTTTACCGGACTTTTCCCACCTTTGCGCGGATAGGGGGAGCGGGCGACCCCGAGTGTTTGAGATACCGAGCCTCATGGGGTATCAGGCTACCTCTTAGATGATCAGCGACGCCTCGAGGAGCGGACTGTGGAGCCTTACGGGGATCAGACTACGTCCTAGGTGAATCGGTGACGACGCCTTGGGAGGATGAGGCCCGAGCTTCGGGGGTACAGATCCTCTGCCCCCTATGAGTATGTATGATTTTAGCCATTATAGGCAAGATTATATAATTTTTAACACAAAATCAGGGAAAATGGGGAAATTACTAAAAACATCTTGAGCAATCCGGAATTTGAATCAGAAAATTGGAATTCCTGGTCTATAAATATATATAGTCTATAAAATCAAAAATATTAATTCTACTTGGTTTTAGCGATATACTAAGTAATGGTCACGGAAAACAACAAGTCGGCACAAGCGGAGATCACACGTTCGGTAGCCTTCGCGATTATCAGGGACGACGGATGTCGAGTTAATTTGACGGCCCGTCACCGTCTACTGTATCCGAATCCGGAAAATAACCGGAGCAAACTGGTAGAACACTTTGGGGAACTGTGGTTGAACATCAAAATTGCCCCGGACAATGCCTGGACCCCGCTTGTGACGTGTAGAGACAATCGCTACCTACGCTAGGTTGGATTGTCAACGTGGAATCCGGACTGTATATTTAAGACATACCATATATAAAATACATAAATATGTATAAATGTGTGTGTGCCCCGTGGATAACTCTTTCAGGTAAAATCGCATCGTTTCCTTAGCCCCGTTGTATGTGACTAGTGCAAGCCCCCACCTTCCGACATTCTCGTTGTCCTACACCCCACTTTTGAACCGGTGCATGCCATAGTGACCGTTTTGTTCATAGTGACTAGTCGAGGCCAACGATGTGCGCCGGACTTCCGTCCGAGTCCTTGCTGGCTCGCGGTAGTCACTCAAAGATGCCTAGAAAGCTGTTACCAACCGCTGATGGGCACCGATTAACCGAGATTTTTCCCTCAACTCCAAAATGGGCGAACCGCTCCTCATTGGATTCGACTCGATGAGACCTCTCCAAAAATACCCGGCGAATCTCGGTTCGCCGCCCCGTTAACACTGGACAATCAGCAAAAGCGACCCTACCGTAGCCACTACTCTCTCTAATCGCTGCAATTTTAGCACCGTTTTTACCCCTGCCGCCCCGGTGGCGGTATCACCCCTCGTTCAAATCGCCGCTGGACGGTGAGTCCAACGATACCCGGCGGGCGTCGCTCCGCCCAACCGTTAACGCAGGAGAGCCCGCGAAATCCACACATGCTAATACATATAGGAACCCATAAGTGGGTCCCGACCCGCTACTACGTCCTTCCCCCTCGTGTTTGGTACCAATCGACCCCGTTTTTCGTCCTGGGACCGAATCTGACCCCAGCCCCTCGAAAATCTCCCGGGATTCCCCTTGTCCCGCCACCCTTCCCGCGCCCCTTCGTTGTCTCCTCGTGTCCTCGGTGTCCTTTCGTCTTCTTGTCCTCGCTCTCTCTAACCGACATTTCTGGTCGGTCTTATTTTGTTGTTGTTGTTGTTGGCGTGTTGTGCGTGTATGTTTATCCTGAGCGACCTTTCTGTCGCTCAGGATGCCAATGTGTCTACTGTGTGTAGTATGTGTATGTGCATGTGTGTAAATATATATGTTAGTATATATATTATATTTATGTGTAAATATTATATATATATATATATGTACATAGTATGTATATAGGGACACGACATAAGGATGGACGGACGAGGACAAAACATACAAAAAGCGTTAAATTTTAGAGTTTTACGGACGGACAAAATACGGACGGATAGGACGAACGGGGGTGACTTTAGGGCCCTCCCGCGGACCCTAGGGGCCTTGGAGCAGGGCCCCTGACCAGGTAGGAGTACGTTAGGGTTTGCCCCGTCTCTGGCCCCGAGACGGACGTTTTCCCGTCGTCGGTTCCCCCCGGCGAGACCTTGAAATACCGGCATTCGCATGAAAAGCATAAATTAGCTCGATTCTTTTCGATGTTTTTGGATGTCCTCATGAGCGAGGGTCATCTTCAAAGCAAAATTCAGCTTAATTGGGAGGGCGATGAGTCGAAAACAACAAAGACCGAGCCGATCGTCGTTAAGATAGAACGGGTTGTGAAGAGCAAACAGTCAAGAGTCGAACAGATTGTCACGCTAATTGGGGCTGAAGAAGGAAATTGCGTGACCCGAAAGTATTTACAATAGTTTAAATTGAGCTGGGACCTGAAGCCGTTAAAACGTTGTGAGTTTAGGATCCGATTTCGCTAAACATCCGGCGATAAGGACGGGAAATTGGGACTTCAGAGTTTACTTTTCTTGAGAAAATTGGGACAAAAACTCACAGATGGCCAACTTCCGAGTACTCGGAGGGTTTAAATCTGATTTCAGCAAATCTAATTGAAGCCGACTCTCCCTAAGGACATCGACGGTTTACGGTAGCCGTCAGAATTTGAATTTCCGGAAGTGTCCCCAATTGGACACTGGACAGAAAACCCAAAAAAGTGGGCGTCAAGAAATCGCCAACGATTGGACGGCGACAAAATCGCCATCCTTAACTACAGGCGAAAATTTCGAGGTTACGACCAACGCGTCGAATCTTCGAATCAGTTGGACTTCGACAGCGCGGAGTTCGGTCGACTTTACTGACCGGCTCCGACGCAGTATTTCGGTGTTTGCAGTTTTCATGCGTCTCTGCTTTGTTTTCGCTTTTTCGTTTTGCTTCGTGGCGACTCGATGGACAAAGGATTTCCGCGTAGGTACATACCTCGCGAAGGGGGTTCAGCTGGTGATGCCCCGAGGATCAATGTTCGTAAGTAACGGAAGGAGTAGCGGTAGCAGGGGTTTACTTTCCCTGTCGATTAAAGAGTAAAAGGCCGTTCGTTTAAGCACCCCCGAATGTAGCACGCCCTTTGCCCGTAGGAAGAAACATTCATGCTTGGGTTTCAACCCCCAGTCCCCGCCGAAATGCTACACACGACCTTATCTGGAATCAATCACTAATATCGAGTTCCGATGTAGGAGACGTTAGGCGAACTAGGATACACTCGTACAGAGCGTAGTGAGGACTGACTAACCGATTCGAAGTCTTTCTGGTTCCCCGTGGTCTTAGGTAAGGCACCACAAAATGGACGCTTCTCGTCCAGGTTTTACATGACTTGCCTCTTTTGAGTTAGGATCGACGAATTTTCCTGAGCCGACCACGGTAAAATTTCTTGAACGTGCATGCCACAGAAAATAGGGACTTGTTCAATGGTTTTGCTATTATGGTTTCCAAATTTGTAGCTTAGTGGATCGTCCAATGCTCATGCCGTGTTTGAGCCTGGACAGAAACGCAGAGTAGGGACGGAGGACTAGCTTCCGTCGGGCTCTAGGAAGCCCTTCAAACTTCTTCTATTCTACTGAGTTAAGAAAAATTTTGGGAACTTAAAAGACTAACCAAATTCTAGGTAACGTGTCTTGAGCTTAAGGTGTTTGCCGTTCCCCACGGAACGTTGGTAACGGCTCATCTCGGTTTTATTTGATTCTCGTTTTACAGCCTATAGGTGTTCGGATTAACAGAGTCTGGCAGGAACATTGCCCCCGTTTTAAGGTAAACGTTGCAAGTATCTCAAATAGGAGCGCATTTCACTCTGACGACTGACCGAAAAATCGCTAGGCTATACCCCATCCCCCCCAAAACTCCCCAGCATGCGGCCGAGGGCGCAAAGCCCCAGCCGACTCAAAATTCCGTTCACCCCAGCTGATGCCGTGTGTGGACAGTTTAATAGTAAAAATTCAGTTTGATATACTCTAAAATAGGCCACCGAAACGATCAAACTTACGAGTGTTAATCATAATGTAGCGACATGGTTTTCTCTCGAGGCCAATGTCTACACATAAGCATGGATAAATGAGCCGAGGGCTGGCGCTATCGCAGTATTCAATTAACACCTTTGCGGGAGGAACACTTCGTGCCCCCGCCGCTAAAATAAAATTTTATTTACCCCCATCCCAATAAGGAAAACTAATCGCCTCGCTCGGGCCATTTCGGCCCCAAACCGAGCAACTGCAAAACCCCGTTTTCTTTTTGGAGCGAGTTGATCGCTGAGTTTAGCTTGTTTTATTTTTGTCCTGGTTTGCCCTTTAGGCTACGTACTATACGTGCCCAGATTCAGTTTTTCTACAGTTTCAGTGCCAGTCGGTCATGTTTTCCCGTATTATGAATTGATCCTGCACGGGGAATTCAAGCCCGCTGCAGAATTATGCATCTTAACCATTCAGCCAAAGAGACTTAGAGACATCGACTATTAAGTCGATGATAACTCAACTGCACTACAATGCAGTTGAGACACTGCAACAGTGCAGTGTAATAGAAAAGATAGGCGTTAGAGAGAGGCAACCAAACAACAACAAAAAGGGAAACCAAAAGACGCGGACGCGTCCCGGGCCGATCGCCCATGGCCCGATTAGTCCAAACGGCCCCAAAGAGTAGGAAATAAGGCCGAGTCACCTCTCGGTTCGACGCGTTTAGCCCGTACACAACCTGTCCCCACCAAAATTCCAGTAGGAAAATGAAACGAAAACTAAATAACCAGGCTCGCCCCTGGGGGCTGCCTCGTAAGTTGCCTAGAAGGATGCATCATGCCGTCTAGCACCCCGATCACATTCCGCCGGCCGAGCGCCGACGAATTAATCGATTCCCCCTTCTTCTCTAGTTTTCGGTTCGATCAGTCGCACTATTAGTAGGTAGTTAGGGGCACCAGCTTTAATAAAATGAGCTCAAATGTAGGTAGTATCGCAAACGTATTGTCAGAGTAACCTATTCGGTGTTCCTAGTGTCACTCCATCCCCGGCGTTCCACCAATTGGTGACTAGGCCAGGTGGTGGAGTGTGCATAGTTCGATGCCGTCCCGTTTCGCCCGTAGCCTCGCCTGAGGTCCGTCGCCACAGGCAATTATTCGTCGCTTGAGGTGGCACGCATTAAGGAGCGTTTTCTGAAGCACTCTATGGCCCCTGCTCAGTGCGCTGCATAGCTGATTAGTTTGCTAACATTGAGTCGAAGCAGGGATAACCGCCCCTAGCCCGCGAATTGGCGGATATCTGTACGCTCCTCCCCTGTTCTGTTTTAACGTCTCATATCCCCATAATGTGTTGAACCGCAGCGACCACAGCAAGATACTACTAGGTTTCCCCGATCCGTTTTACTCGTCCCGCCCCGTTCTTGTTTAGGAACACTCGTCCCCTCGATAAGATTTAATCTTGGTAAATAAACTTTGTATCTTGAAACACCGAGTACCGCCTTACTTCTTACCGAGACGATAGGGCTTTTCGCTGGTTTGTCCACGCGGACAAGCAGGCACTGCCCGCCATGGCGTGTGTGCGAGAATGTCGCAAACCCTGACGAGCATGGCCTTCTAACCAAATCATTTCGTTTATTACCGGAACCAAGGAGTAAAATCGTAAGAAAACAGGCAAAATTTAATTCGTCCCTGGCAATAATCTGAGAATTTCGTTAGGGATTTATTATATTTTCATCGAGATAGAATCTATTGAACGGAGCAGGCCACGCCATTGATTTTCCGACATTAAACTTTCAGGGCCAGTCGGAACCCTGTGGGGGCCACATAGGCTACAATGCTCTAGCACGGAGCATATCAAGTTCTTAGGTAGGCAATCAACTTGAGCCTCAAACTTCTAAGGACACTTTCAAATTTTATTCTAACATATAACACCATAAATTAGAATTAAACAACTTCCGATGAGTCTAAGATAGGGAATCGCGGCTAGGCTCCATGACCTGTGAGCAGGTGTCGGTGCTAGCCTCCCTGGGGGACCTCAGAAATCGTACCCGGAACTAGACGCGTGCGCAACCAATCTGGCGGGGTCCGAACACACCCCGTGAAGCGCGCCTGCGGCTTGCTAAGCTCCGTAGCTTCTTGGATCTGACCAAGAATAGGCTCAAAAATTTTAGCATTCACGGTCCGCCCTTGAGGTTACGATAGCCGGGGTCGTATGGCCATGGTGCTAGGAAGTTGCGCCATGCAGCTGCGTCACCGTTATTACATCGAGGGGGCACGAGAGGGCAACAAAGCAAAAACCAACCAACAACACCCCCCATGGACCACACAACAAGCTCCCCCCACACCTCAAAAATCCTCCCAAGTTGGTCGGGACGACCATTTGTTGTACTTGTGTCTTGTACTCGCGCATTTGCATCTTAACAGTTTACGTGATCTGTCATTTTGTGCCCTTATTTGTGGTAACTTTGAAACGCCTAACTGCCTGGTGCACCAGTTTTGCCGGACCCTGCTTCCGTGACTGTGGTGTATAAGCCGACCATCTATGTACGTGGCGACGGGCACTGCTTTCAGGATTGCTAGCATTTGGCATTAATTAACTATTTAAACGTTTAACCAACTATCATTGGTACGTATATTATCTAAAATTTTCGCTGTATTCGTTTACTCTAAGTCGAATTTCATCGCTTGTCGTCGGATCAATGTTCCACGAACGGGCTATTTCGTCATACGACCTCGTGGGAATATTGGAAGCGGACTGCTATTGGATTTGCGTGATCATACGTCTTTGGAACCGCATTCGGTAACTCTGTATTATCCGTCTATACGCCGGGACTTGTTACTTTGACGACAGGACGACTTCTATCTACATCATAATCGCTCCCTACCGGTTTTGGATCTTTCTCCGCGTTTCGACTGCGCTACTGCCGTCGCGATCTCTACTCGTATTTGACTTTGGCTTTCGGTTCGGCTCTGCACTATCGTCAACGGACGTTGGGTACGTGCGCGATTGAATCGTCACTGGACATTTTGACTGGAGGACCCCATCGCTGGAACACTGAAGAGCTGGCACGATCGGCAGTTGTTGGACATTGTAATTTCTGCTTATCTCTTTATTACCTATCTTGTTTGTTTAACTTTATTTGACTTAACTTGTTGCTTGTGTGTTATCAATACCTATATTGTTTAAAACGTAGTAATTGAGCAGGTTTTGGTTTAACGGTACTCTGTGCAAGTGGTAATTCGTTGTTATTCGCAATCTGAACCGTTATTTGTCTGAACGTGCTGCTGCTTGCTGTTTTAGAGCTGCGCTAACCGTTGGGTTTCGACTGTAAATAATAATACAATCGGGAGTACTGCGGCTTAGGTGATCGTCGGATACCGCCTCACTAAGTAACCAGTGACGCTATATACACTTTTGCTGAGCCTCAGCTGAGTTTTTTACCTGAAAGGAGGAGTGCTATCCACTTATAGGATCGACCTCGTAATTATTTGCCACTGATCTGATTTCTGTACACGCATATACCGGCGTTTTCAAATAATCACCGTAGCGACAATGGACTCTAACAGTAATCACAACGGAGACATGGAAAATAGTGACTTTTTCGGCGCGACTGATGGACCGATGGAGGACACCGTACGGACTAGAACGCGACCGGCCGCCACTTCCGGCGAGCGACCGTAAACTCCGCCGCCACCTCGGCCCACCGGACACTTGCGTCGTGGAGAATTTTCCGAAGCGCTCGGTGCGGACGCAAGTGCCACGAATGCGATTTTACACCACTTAACTACCCAGCCCACTGGTCCTCCGATGATACCGTTGAGGGATATGCCCACTTTTGACGGGAAACCAGGAGGTCAGGATTTTGAGGACTGGGTTCGCATGTATAACCGTCTCGCCAACGCCAATGGCTGGGACGATCGCCGAAAGCTGATTTGTGTACCAGCTCACTTGTGTGGACCGGCAAGGGAGGCTTTAGAGGGCCTCCGACCGGGAAAACGTTAAAGTTTTCTAGGACTTGTCGCCAACCTACGTTTCCTGTTTTCATCCTCTCGGCGACCCGAGAAATCACTATCAGTACTTTGTACTCGACAACAGGGAGCCAATGAACCAGTCGCGATGTACGGTTTAGAGCTGCAGAAGTTGTGTGTTCGCGCCTTCCCCGATATGGAGGATGAGCAGAGGGATACCATGCTACGTATGTTCTTCCAGAGGGGTTTGCGACCTGAGGTGCGTAGGCAAGTTCTTAACCAGATTCATGAGTGCGAGAAATTTAGGGACACTGTAGGTGTTGGAAAGCGGTACGAGGATGCAAATGCTGCTTGCCCCGACCCATACGCTTCGGTTACTAGTAAGCCCCGTACCAAAACGGTGAACTCGCTCTTTGAGGAAGGAGGCGAAGGTCTGATCACACAACTGCAGACCATGATAAAGGAACACCGCAAGGCAAATAGTAGTAATAGCGACACGATAAGTCGACTATTGGACGTGATTGCTAAGCGATCTGAGAACACGCATCAGTTAAATGCACTCGCGCAGCCGTTTGTGCCTGCTGTCGCCGCCGCGCCACCGCCACGCGCGCTGCCGCCGCCAATTACTTGCTGTCGTTGTGGAGACCGAGGCCATGTTATGCGCGATTGCCCGCATCCCGCACGCTATCCGCCAGCCGCTAGCAACGCGCCGCGTAACGCCCGAGCCTGTATCAGTTTATGTTTCTGACGCTGTACGCCGAGAGCCAACGCAATGCCAACCGAGGAACTACAGAGGAACTTACCCGCGAAACGATAACTATACTATGGGCCGAGGAGGTCCTCAACACCCTCCGCCTCGTCGATTCGAGACCGGAGCCGGGTATCGAAATAATCCAGGATGGAATAATGGAGGAACTCGCCAAAATCTGAGTCAACCTTGATATCAGTCTAACCGTCCACCCCCAGGTTTTGGTAATAATGTTCGCGGAAATGGAGACTACGCGACTAATCGACAACCCGCTATGTATAACAACAGGCCGGGACAGGCAAACGGATACCAGAGAGTCTCTAATGAGCGACCTCAGTTTGAGCGCGGTATAGGCCCCCAGCAACAGCCAAATCGTCCCTATGTAGGAAATGGAGGAAATAGGAACGGAGGTGCAGTAGAGCGCCGCCGATACCAACTAAACTGTTGTGCTTCGCAAACAAAACGTAATCGTGAACCTAGCCCAGCCACTACCCACCGTTTAGATGTGCTCAGTTGCGAACTCGGCATGATCCAGGGTAAGTTAGGGTATAGCGCCCGACTGGACGCGTGAACGCTATTGCAACTACAGACGAACCGCAGTATGATGACGATGGATACGAGATGAACAGGAACGATGACGACATGAACTTTCCTGAGATGGCGGATGGACTTGTTGAGAGGCATCTGAACGTGATTACGACCGCTCCTTTGGTTGATGCTGCGGGTCTTCCTCGGAGTCGTGGTCCGTTCATGCCGATCGACGATCCTGAAGATAGGACATTGAGTTCGACGGATGACCACACTGAACAGTACCTGAACGAAATCACTAGCACTGTAAATAGCACGGAAAACCTAAAATCTCAAAAAGAGGGTTACATGTGTGGAAGTACCTAGCGCAGGTTTCGATCCATTTGTATATATGTCTGCAGAGAGCGAAGGGCGAGGCGAGCGACCGATCGATCAATCGAACCGTCTGGCCATGCGTGGGCCCGGAACGAACAAACGAACTTTAACGGTATTGGAAGGTAGTAATGGTAGCGTTGAGATTTAAGAAGAAATGGAGAATAGTTACGTTGAAAATTATAGGTTGAGTGATTTTAAGAGAACTGATGATTTTATCGCCGGTAGTCCACAGGGAATCACCTCAAGAGGCAATTCCGGAACCCCCAGCTCTTTGGAGATGACTGGAAGGAATGTGGAAGATGATGTTGATGTATTTGAGCCATTGTTATTATTTTCCTCCTCTGTGGCTGGCCAATCTAGAGAATGTGTGGATGATGTTGATGATGTTGATTATTCCGGCAGGGAAGCGGAGGACGTTGATATGGCTCAGGAAGATACGAATCGATTCGGGTCGTCGTGTGAGGCACCCATAGTGTCTTTAGAGGTCGGCGAACGACCAGGGATGAAGGAGGTTAGGTTAGACGATGTAGAGGCCTCATCAGAGTCGCCTAGCCCTAGTTCCGTTCTAAATTATAGGTTGTATGACGTAGTATGTGGGTCGGACCGCCGCGCGAGTCGTCCCTTGTGTGAGCGTGAGAATTGTGTGTCGTGTGAACTTGCTGATTTACCTAGGCTAGGTCGCGCTTGCAGTCTTAGTGAATTTATGGCGCATAATGATGGAAGTGAAGTTGATGTAATTGAATGCTATTTTGAGCCGGCCAATTATAGCACTGATGGACTTGAGGTGACTTTACCGACCTCATTGGCAAGGGGTTCCACGGTCATTGGGTCCTTCCTTGATGCTGACCGGGGCCGCCCTTGTCACCCGTATCCAAGCAGAGGTAGCAACGGGTTCGCGACCGTCTGCACCAATGAAGCGGGTATGATCGTTGGGGCTGAAAGTATTGCCCGGGGTCTGCCCAGGTACGGGGATGTAGATAGCGGGGTGGCAAATAAAGACCGCCCATCGCATTGTGAGGCTTCCGTTGTGCCCACCGTTGCTGAAGCGCGCAGTAACGTTCCACATGCTGGGCTAAGTTCTTTCAATGACTTGCGTGATGAAGTTGATGTGGCTGATGATGTTGTTGAGCAGGAGTGTACTGAATTGAGGGAGTCGGTTGAACTCCTATGTAAACGACGTGGATCCACAGAGAGCGACGCGAATCATTTAAGCGAAGCGAGAGTATCTAATCTAAGTCAGAATACCACACATGTACATAGTAACTCTGAGGATGAACTGGACAATAAGCTTGGGTATAAAGTAACTGTTACGACGAGTACAGCGGTAGCGACATAGATGAAAATCGCATGCTGAGCGACGAGGAGTTTTGGGCTAATTGGGAAGATCCTAACGCCGATTGGTATCGACGTGAACCAACTTCCGATGCACGAGAGTGGCACCGTGAAGGGGCGTGGGAAACGCGCCGAAACGATGCGTTACCGCGAGTACCATCGGACGACGGTATTGATTTGAGCATGCGAACAAGTCATTTGTCAATCCGCTCCGAGGATGCCGACGATACCACCAGTGAGGATGAATCAAGTGAAACCACCGAGGAAGGTAGCGACAGTAGTACTAGTGCAGGGGAGGAGCCTATAAAGGGTCGCCGCGAATGCGCCCAGGTAATTTAGGTGAGTCCGCTGACACCTTGTCCAGTACTTCTAGCGATATTTTGGGATGCGTCGAAGAGGTGCCTTGTATGCCGTCGGGTAATTCGGATAGCCCACCAAGGAGACCTAGGACAGCTGAGGACGAATCCGTCGAAGGGAGATCCAGTATGTCCCCGGGTAATTCGGAGGAGTCAGTAAGAACAATTAGCGAGCAAGTAGACGCGTGCTTGGGACGAACAAACTTAGTAAATTTTGTACGGGACGCTAATGACGAACGATTACGCCGACTGGACGAGCAATTATCGAACATGTATGGACTTTATCTTACTAATGATATCCCGATTGAACTTGGACACATTCGCCCATTAACAGCGAATGAACGAAATCGACATATGGGACCGGACGCATTATTCGTCATCTCAACTGATCATGCCGAGACTGCGCATTATCACTACCCCGCATTGAGTTAGCAGAGAATCCGACACCTCGTATGGAGGAATGCCTAGTGTCTATTAACTTTAGAGCAGGTGAGATAAATGCAGACTTTGGACAATCTGCAGCATTACAACCACAGGCTCTTTTCTATCGGAGAGTTGCGCTAGTCATGGAACAACTAAACAACTTAAGCAGGCTTTTCGATATCCGTTTCGAAGGTAGCGACGATGCAGCTCTGCAACGAGATTCTGCTATGCTGAGTAGCATCCTAGGTATGGCTTCCCCTATCGATCATCGCGTGACTGGATTACACCTCGATCCAGTAGCTCTTGCTTCGTTGGAACTCTTCATGGAACTGGTGGACCAATGCGTGAATGGCCACACGCTCCAGCAGGTCATGGAGAAGGAATTTGAGGCAGAGTTAAGTATGCACCCCATGTGCCGCGAGTGAAAGAGGAGTCATGCCCAACCAACTGCAAGCATCAGCCCCTGTTGATATTTTATCGGTCACCATGGAAAATGGAATTACCAGGGTACTTTGACCACCGCTTTCGCCCATATCCGCAATGACGGGTATATAATACCTAACTGGCGTTACTATATTGGTATTCAGACGCCCCGAATGCAACGGCTCTCTCGTGCCGCCAACATTGACGTACACGATATGCTGTGTGAAGCCCTCAGTTGCTCGAATTTCTCTACCACAATCAAGGTACCGAGGGAGTCCCTATAACTAGTTTTGTCCAACAGGCAATGAGCAGCATGGAGTTTTTCGACGATTCCCATAGACGGGATCGCCTAGTGCTATTGTGTGCGCGTCTGAGACTCTTGAGACGCCCTGCCAGTGTTAATTTGCTCCAAATTGAGTGCGGTATGACAATCGGTGAACATGTAGAAGTGGACTACCTAATTTCGGAACCGTGTGCGCTCCGACGTGACACTGTCAGTAGTTCTACCCAGGACTTGGACGAACAGTCGGCCCTAGCGACGGCCAAGTGTTTGAACCCCTCCGAACAATCCTCCGAAGCTGACTCTCAGGAGGACCTCACTGAACAAAACGAAGTGACCGGAGGAAATCCAGAGCAATTAGACAGGGATGTGGTGAATAGCGAGGATGAGTCGGAGCCTCCACGAAAGGTGGCCCGACCCTCTTCACCTAGCCTAAACAACGGCCTAGGTCACCCTACTGGCATGAAGAAAGTATGCACCATCTTGTTACTACTTTGGCTCTCAGCATCAAGTTCCACCCACGCCACGCTCTCGCCATTCAGCGACACCATTTCGCGATTAGGTGCGTTTGTGAACCGCCAAGTAGGCGTTGTCATTGAACCACAGGGTTTAGTGATTACCTCCGATCAGACTACGCATTTACCAGTTATACTGCAGCTATCACTTAGAGATTGGGAACCTAAATCCGATCCCTTTGTGAGCAATTTTTGTCCGCCGCATGAAGCCAATGGCTCTTGCCGCGCCGATTGCTGCAGAAAAGCAAATTGTACAGAATATCCGCAGCTGCACAAGACTTTAAGCGCCCTGGAACGCGAGTTAGATGACGCTTATCATGGCGTGTTAGACACTAACTATTACTCGCTACTAGTGCATTCTTTCTGTGTGGCAAATGAGCAGTTGTGCGACCTCACTAATAATCGCAGGGAAAAGCGTTTTGCAAGCTTAATCGCTGCCTCTGCAGGCGCCGTTTCCGTATTTTTGGGCCTAGGAATGGCTTTTGCTAACGGAGTTCATATTAATAATGTTCGGCAACAAGTAACCGTTTTAGAGAAATCTATGCGCAAGACGAACGATGTCTCTTTCAGGAACACCAAGGCTATAAAACAACTGACCCGAGCTAATGAGGATATCTACGCGTTTTTACATCATAGCATGCAAGAGGTAGTCGCCATGATAGAACAGGTTCGTTGTGCTGACAAGAAAGAGATCACACACGTGCATCACCAGCTAATCGACCACATCCTTCGAGCCAATATGCGCTCGTCGGTACAGGCCATAATGGAGTCCATGCTAAGTGGCGAACTATCTCCTGCTGTAATAGATGTCGTTGTGCTACGACAATTATTCTCTATGGACCCACGTATCGCCAAGACTATTCTTATGCGAGAACCCAGCCTAGCATACCAATTTGGTCGTTTTATGCCTGCGAGCGTAGACCTAGCAGCGTTCCGCTTTGGATTCATTTTGCAATTACCATTACCTAAACGCAGCGATGTCCGATCTTATTTTCGGGTCTACAATACTGGCTGGAATGCTCCTGATACGCTTACGCAGCTGAGACGGCCGCTTCCGCAATACGCCGCCCGCTTAGGACATATCCGCTTTGAATCATTGAACCTAGGATCATGCAAACAAAGGCCTGGTATTGCTTTCTGCTAATCAGACACGCTGTTGACTGACCATAGCACCAACTGCTTATAATGGATCATCGCTGGTGAACTAGCGCCCGAATCTCTCAAACACGCATGTAGCAACCAAACGCTTATTGGTCCATTCGCCAACGACACCGCCGTGCACACAACTATTCAAGGTGTTCTAATTAGGACTAGTGAACCTGAAGTTATACTGACTAATCGTAGGCAGCTCGCGCATTTCGCCTTAGGTAAGGCTATAAAAGTTCCGCCTAACGGGATTTTATGGTTTACCCACGGAAATTATACACAGTTGGTCATAGGATCGATTGTGCTAACGAGCATGCTAAAGCCAGAGGAAGTTACAATCAACATTGGACCAAATATTACTATCGACCGGCTCTCCGGCCTCAAATTAAGACCCCTAACCTGGAGTTCACTCGACGATGCTAAGGCGACAAACTTGCAAGTAGCCCAGATAGCTAAGGAACAAGTACGAAAGATAGTTAACTTTGCTGCTTTGGAGTATACTGGACTTTCGCCTTACTTTATAGTCACCATCATCGTCAGCGTAATTAGTCTGGTCTACTGCATGACTAAGTGTACGGTCCAGCCTAAGTACGCGTACTACCTGCCCCGATGGCTACCATGCCGCGGGAAACCGATCAAAACTGATGGTAAACCCCTAAAAGCAATTAGGTGGATTAGGGCTGATAAAAGAGGCCCGGGTTCACCACCCGAGGAGGACACTACACCCCGAGTTTCGCCGACCGAGGTTTCGATTGTACCTTCGGGAACGCCGCGCGTTTCCGCTGTGTCCAATCGTGCCCCGCGTCGCTCAAACATACTATTGACAGCCCGTGGTTCGTCCGAAGAAGAACTTGTTTTCATAGAGGACGACGAATTATTCGCTGCTCCCACTCGTGACCTACGTCGCGGACCCCGACAAGGTATGTTCACCAGACAATTAAACACCATGAATGCAGGCAATACACCATTACTCATCAATGCAACCATACTTAGCACTCCAGTCACAACACTTGTAGACACCGGAGCTGATGTCTCAATCATGTCTCAAGCCCTATCTGCCAGTTTAGGTTTAGTACCCCGAGATACAACTACCACTCGGATAGTCTCGGCTACACAACAGGAACTGACAATTAGCGGAGTGGTGAAAGCACCAATTACAATAGGCTCGCTAAGCACCCCATGCGACTTCCAAGTAACTACAGACACCCCGTATGAGTGCATCTTGGGTACCGACTTCATGGCTTTACTACCGTATGTAACCATAAATTTCAAGGACCGTTGTTTAGACCTATCAAACGGGACGGAGAACTGTTCGCCTTTCGCCGATCAAGGAGACTATCGACCGCCAGTCATTAACGTAATATCTAGGAAATACACCCAGGTACCGCCGAACACAGAACTATTCATCAACGCTGTCCCCGAGATCACTCAACCGCCTACTGGCCAAGCTTTGTTTATACCAGACCCCTTCATTAGGGACATCGCCATAGCTCACGCCCTAGTGCTCACCGTTCAACGCATGATTCCAGTAGCGATGATAAATTTTGGGAACCTGCCCGTTGCCATACACGCAGGACAAACCATAGGACACATCGAGATGCTTGACGGCAACGAGGTCGAGCTCTTATACGACAGCAACAAGCGTCTACTCCAGCTCGGACCCCCCTCAGTACGTCTAACAATGCAACAACATTGGGGTTACACGAGACAATGTAGTGCACATTATAAATGAACAGAAGAAAACGATCGATACGGAACGATCCATACAGGTACTAAGCAAAATTGACTTCGGGCAGACTACACTTAACCCCTATGAATTGAAACAGCTGAAGACTACTATCTCCGAGAACGCAGGCATATTCAGTGTACATTCATTTGACTTAGGAAGATGTGGTGTGCACCAGCACAGGATAATTACAGGGGACGCTAAGCCCATCAAACAAGTGCCATATCGCCATATTCGCTACGTGAACCCTTGAGGGAGGAATTAAACAACATGGTAGAAGCAGGTCACATAACAAAATCAGATTCACCTTGGGGTTCGCCCATCGTGTACGTCACCAAGAGTGACGGCACCCTGCGTCTATGTGTGGATTTTCGCAAGCTCAACGTAGTCGCTGAACGCGACCTATACCCGCTGCCCCGCATAGACGACATACTAGGCTGCCTGCGAAACACAAAATTCATGTCAAGTTTAGATCTCAACAAAGGATTCTGGCGATTAGGATTACATCCCGAGACCAAGGAGAATACATCCTTTGTCACTGTCCACGGACAATACGAATACAATGTTCTACCTTTTGGGTTAAATTATTCTCCAGGCGCCTTTCAAAGGTGCATGTCAATTATTTTGAAGGGTTTAGAATGGGAACGTTGCCTCATCTACATAGACGACACATTAGTTTTCTCGCCCACATTTGAACAACATTTAGCAGACCTCATCACTGTTTTCGATCGGTTCCGCAAGTCCAACCTCAACGTGAAACCTTTCAAATGTCAATTCGGACAGAAACAGTTAAAATATCTCGGACACATTATTAGCTCTAAAGGAGTTAAACCCGATCCCGAGAAGACCGCCGCCATAGATAATTGCAAACGACCTGGGACACTTAAACAATTACAGAGTTTCTTTGGGCTTGTAGGCTACTACCATAAATTCATACCACACTATTCCGAAATCTGCGAGCCACTCAACGCCCTCCGACGTAAGGACAACGAATTTAAATGGACACCGCAATGCGAGGAAGAATTCGGAAAGCTACGCAAAGCTCTAGTACAAGAACCGCTACTCATCTATCCGGACTTCTCCAAGCCTTTTGTACTTCAAACGGACGCTTCAGGATACGCTCTAGGAGCCGTTCTCTCGCAAAAGACCGATAAAGGGACACTGCCTGTCGCCTACGCGAGCAAATCACTAGTGGACTACCAACGCCGATGTCCCGCTATTGAAATTGAAACCCTTGCTATTAGATGGGCCGCTCTTCATTTTAGGCATTACTTGCTTGGACACGAATTCCACGTCGAGACTGATCATAAGCCCTTAAGGCATTATTTGAACGACCACCACGAAATTCACGCCTAGCACAATGTCGTAATGAGCTACTCATGGAATTCGGTGGATTCAATATCAAATATCGACCTGGTAAGGCCAATGCCAACGCAGGCGGACTTTCACGCGACCCCCGACACGACGTAGAATTTTTCGACTCTGCCGACGAGGCCGAATATGACGCACAGGACCATCCTCGAATGGTTGCTGTGGCCGTAAAAGGACAGGATCGTGGCAAGAGCAACGCTCCTGCCAAACCACTGCGGAGACTTCCTACTGAAGAAGCTTGGAAACGGCTTACGCGACAGTTAATGGGACTTCCCCCGGACGCTCCCGTTACCCTGCCGCCTGAGTATGTTCTCGAACGCTTCTACCGCATGTTCGGTGGACAAGGTTATGATCCCCTACCGGACCCAACGCGTTTCATTTTCCGCGGAGACATTGACGACCCGTGGCCCGAAGGAGTTGAAGTGCGCTGGAGGCGCTCGACCGTTCTCGGACCACCGACTGGACCGGCCCCAGCCCAAGAACCCGCTGGTGAGCCTACCCCTGGACCTTCATCGGCCCCGGACCCATTCGTGAGGCCTACACTACCGCAAGAACCCCCGACTGCTCCGACACCGCCCGCCCCTGGCGCTGCAAGCGAAAGCTCAACCCGTGCCACTGCTGGTACACCTGATCCAAGCAGACCCCGGACCCTACCCATGACTGCTAGGAAGAGATATGGTGGTTTACCAGAGGTCGAGGAATTCGACACCTTGATTAGGGTCGCCTATGCATGTGGACCGCGAGTGCGTTTACAACGCCACGAACAGGTGTACGACGCTGGTGAACACATATACTTACCGCACTTCCAACACTACGAGGGAAGAAACCTCCTCAACTACCTGCCGTATATTCAGCGTAGAGACAAACAATTTGGGCCCATATGATGGTACCTACATACTTGACAGTCACCAGCTGACGAAAAGGCAGCGACTGCTCTCAAACTGCCCATCATTACCGTCTCTGACCCGACACTGCCATTCTTTACATACATCCCATCATGCCAAACGACCACAGGCCTAAACTGTGTGTGCCCAGACTACTCATTCGACAAATACTCAAACACGAACATGACACTTTATTCGGTAGACACCCTGGTAGGGACTGCCTACTGAGCAAACTCAAACAATTTTATTACTGGGAGACCATGGATAAGGACGTCGACGAGTAAGCAAAACGATGTGTGCTTTGCCAGCGATCCCGGAATTTACCACAAAATGATCGAGCCGCGCTCGGAGATAACCCGCTGGCTAGTGCCCCGATGCACCGCATGTACGTTGACATATTGGACACTCGGGTTCTGTACCGAAAGGGAAGTCGGTATATTATTGCCTTCATCGACCAGTTCACCAAGCTGGTCATCGCCGCCGCATTGCCTGACCAGACAGCTAAGAGTGTACCTCGAGTTTTCGTCGAAGACGTGGTGTGCCGTTATGGCGCACCCGGGGAATTAGTTTCCGACCGAGGAGGATGCTTCGTTTCAGAAGTCATGGAAGCTTTGTGCGCTAGATTACACACGTTCAAGGCGGAAACCTTAAGCTACAACCCGAAGGTAAATGGAGAGATCGAGCGTTTCAACCGAACACAACTATTCCTCTTAAGAGTGACTTTACCCGAGAATGACCACACTACTTGCGACGAAGTCCTACCCTACTGCATAATGTCTTACAATTCCGCAGTACACGCTTCCACGCGTTACCCACCTTTCATGCTCATTCACGGATTCCAACCCCGCGTACCGGGTGGAATCGAGACACAAACTGATTGGGGACGCTATCCTGGAGCAGAAGCAAATGTGCAACGATGGTTAGCCACCATCCGAGAAATAGCCTGCCGCTCTATGCAGTCCGTTAAGGAATATAGGAAACGATACTACAATCGTAAGGTCAAGGTCCCCGATTACCGAATTAATGACCATTTATGGGTCTATCGATACCGCACAACCCCGGGACTATCACGCAACCTTGAACGCAGGTGGTTCGGACCTTACCAAATCACCAAGATAATGTTGCCCTGCATTTGCGTCAAACTCCCCGGACAACCCAACGCCTCTGACCACATAGTCCATGTCAACCGGACCAAACCATGCTATCGCCCGCTAAGTAGCTTCCCGGACATGGCCGACTTACTCAAAGCTGTGCCTCCCGCATACATCGAGGCCGCTCTGCAAGAACCAGGGGAAACCATTCTCGCCGACAAATACATTACCCGGTAATACAGGCTGCCGACCCAGAGGCAGTTGACCGAGTGCGCCAGGAAATTAGTGGCGCATCGGACACAACTAGCGTAGAGATCGGAGAACCCAACTTAGAATACACACAAGCTCAGGCCGATATACACCGTGCTGTAGTAGAACAGCTGGTCATTCAGGCCTCAGCTCAAAGTTCATCCGGAGCTCCGCAACAAACAGGTTATCTATTTGTGCTCCCGATAGAACCCCCCACACCGAATGGCCCGCTATCTCGCAGGAACTCGCTACCCAAGACCCCGCTAAGTTGCCTTACGCGCTTGATAAACCCCCAGGCTCATTCTCTCCGGAATACAGACGGCATACTGCCCCAGTTACCTTACGGGAACAAGAGCGATCTGTTAGAACTGAGAAACCAACTAGACCTTTAGCTCTGCCACGCTCAGGCAATGGCCGCTCGCTACGGCCATTTAACGTCAACGACTTAGGCCTTGTCGAACTACTTGCTTCGCAGGATCCAGACGATTCCTCACCTCACATGCCCGAAAGTAGATGAAAAACAGGGGTTTTGCCCCCCCCCCCCCGCCGGCGGAGGTCGGCGGTTGTGGTGATTTCGTAATGGTGTGGGTGATGATTCAGCCTTTTCTTGTAATTGTGTACATATAGTATGTATGTGTATATATTATGTATATATAGTATGTATGTGTATATATTATGTATATTATATATAATGTCTAACAACGAATGTTTATACTAAGTAGTATAAGAGGCATAAAATACCCACGCTCCATATGGAGCCGATGGTGAATCTACAGTAATCCCTCTTATTTTATGCTATAAACTCCGCCAAGGAGCAAATCCTCAGGGCATAGTAGTGTTTTCGATGTTTTGA
>JASANE010006984.1:0-21452 GCA_030248225.1 Trileptium ribeirensis
AATATTCCTGTTTGTATTGCTTGTAGGTTACAATGTACGTACTTTTAACGGTATACTGGCTGTCAGTATATATAAGCCATTATTAATTAAGTTTCAGGCTCCCAATGGTGGATTTAGCATTGGACGGAACACATTATTGTGGATATATTATTATAAGTGCATATGCATATTTATGTATTTTTGTATTATTAGTTGTGGGAACGAAAACCCCAGTTACTACACGCAATAGTCAGCATATAGTAGGCTTGAATACATGCGTTCCTGAATATGTATGCATTCTAATGTAATAAAAAGACTATTAAAAAGTTGATTAAAAACTATTACAAAGACCTAATGTCATTACCATAACATTATTAATTACATTACACAGACACTCTTGATGCAAAAGCAGCCCCTCCGCTGCGCTGACTGATTAGACTCGTTGTAAAATATCAAAATTATTGGTTGTTTTTTAGCTACTTGTTAGCTAATTTAATGTTGTTGTAATCTAATTTCTGGCTTTATTCAGTTATTAGGAAAAGAGAACTTACCGCGACATCATTTGAATTCCTCTTTAGACACATGTCCTACTTAGTTGTTTGGTGCATACGATTTGAGGGCTTCGGTGTGACAACGTTTTGATCGCTGTCTGACAATCATGGCGCACTTTTAAAAACGTTTATATATTTGTACCTTACAGCGCAAGATTTTCATTACTTTCTTGAGTGCATAAACTAGTGTTAATCTAACAAAGTAAACTAATATTTTAGAACCAATACACCTAAAGTGATCCGCTAAGTTTGTGGTTGGTTGGGGTAGAAGTTATTTTCCGTCTTGAAGCAGCTAAATGTCACCCATTCTCTGACATTAACCGTTTACTATTAATACTTGTCATTTTCATTATTTATATAGTTTCCTTATTTGAAATGTTAGCTTGTGACGTGAAATTACTTTGAGGCGGTGCAATGAGAGTATGGCACTATTAACACATAAATATGATGATATCATGTAAATAGGAGCATGTGTTTTGTAATGCACCATGTAGTACGTGACGATATACCAACGTTTAATATATATCCAGCATGTTCATACGGTAAATATGTATTAATATTACAGTGTTCATGTTCATACATCTACTATATATCAATATTATTGTGTGTTCATGTATTTAACTGTGTGCGTTCTCTCATTCAAATATTTAGCTCAAAATTTGAACAAATGTCAAACAAATTTCGACAGAATTTGATTGCATTTTTAATTATTTTGCGTTGTGATTGCATTTGACCTTGTTAAAAGTAATAAAACATTTTGGCTGATATTTTTGGCCCACCAAAGACGAGAATGCGCTTGGTTTGTTATAAGCTGCGTTAACCGCTTCTAACTATCTGACATACTTTAGATTATTTTTACTACGGAAAGTACATCAATTCAATCTGATTGATAGCTGCACATTTTCATCAATATGTTGTATATATTAACAGATTTAAGAATTTGTCGATAGAAATTAAGCATAAATTTGAGAAATTATGGATCGAAATTAAGCAAATAGGAATTGTATAAATGGGCATCGAAATTTTGAGGCACTGCTATTAGCCACAGTTTTAATGCATATTATATCGCAAATTTTTTATCAAATTTCATTTAGATTTTGAGTTTCAAATTTTAAGCTTGACATTTGTACTCGCGAACACACGTTTTACAGCTTGTCAGTTTTATGCTATGCCAGCACGAAACTTAGCAATAATGTTAAGGCGAAATTTAATAAGCATATGCCGAGTGAGAAGTGGGCTACGGATAAATGGACATAAGCAATCTACCAGTTTACATCCCCACCACAGAACCAGAGTAAAAATTCAGCATCTTAAAGCATGCACAGAAAAACCTGATGTGGGCTTTAAAAAGCTTTAAAATTGTTGCAATGTTACTTGATATGTCAGACTTAGATGTAAACAGGCCCTGTAGTTACCAAACTCTCAACTTATGCCAAAGATATATACAGTCATGAACATATATATTGTATAGACTGTAACAATATTATCAATATTTTACGGAAAGTTTCCATGATTTTTCTCAAGTCACTGGTTTATCATTAAATTAATAGAATTTATGTTATTTTTGCGCAACTAAATTAAACATGACTTTAAAATTCGTTGAAACTTAAAAATAGTCCCCTATTACTTAGAAGTATTATTTTTTACTACACTGTTCACAGTAATAAGTCTAAAACTAAGTAACCCCTAACGTAATATGATACGGTTGAAAGATCTTTGCACTTTATCGTGCGCATATGCGCGCTAATTTTTAACCATAATTACAAAAATACAATTGCTAGTGTTATTACATAATGTAATAGCAATTTAAAGCAAATCATTTTAGTCGCAAAAGCACTTCACTCAAGTTCTCTAAGATACGTGGTTTTTGTAGTGCAAATGGTAGCAATAAGGTCTATTTGTAAAATGTGGACTGTATTAAAATGAGACGTCTAATACTGATATAAGTAAGGCTCCAACTTGGGTCACACTTTGCACTTATCACAGCCACTGTAAAGCCATGGTTTTCATTGGTCACTTGAAAGCTGAGTCCAATAGTTTTAGGTACAATTCAAGCGCAATTCTTACTTTCGTTCAATTGCCATGAAATTGTTTTATTACCTATGACATATAAGACAAATGACATATATTACATAATATTTCATACAATATATATTTGATAGAAAGCTGTAAGTGACGTATTAACTATTACGGTTATAGCATCGCTGAAACATAAAGCTGCGCCGTCAAATGCATGACAGACAGACTTCGGCTATGTTCTTTATTCTATATGCATGATGGTAAAAGCAAATTGAATTTAAATACTAACAAAATTAGTTTACCATACTTTTATCTGCTATATTGCATACTCGTAGGCACGCCAAACGACGACGTTTTTCCTCACACACTATACTGCATGAAATGAGGAACCGCACGCGAAGCCATAGCGCTGCCAGCATAGAATGAATTTATAGGTTCGCTAACAGCAGAGCTGCCACCCCACTGTTAAGCCATCACCTGGTTATCCAAATGCCCCAATGACACACTCAGTTCAGGAACATCCTTGTCACCTAGTTATAAAACCTTTCAGTAGAATAAGATATAGCTGTAATATTACGAAACAGACTATTGGAAGCATCGCAGCTTTTTAAGCGCACCTCTACGTGATTTTGTGGTCGGTATTGTATGACCGTGCAAAAATAATTAAAAAAATAGACGAAATAATTTTGTTTGTTGTAAGACAAGTATGTTTTCGAGACTTTGGCCCGATAAAAAGTAGGCAACTAGTCCCTTGCTTTAGCGGTTTGTTACTGGCAGGTCACGAAACGACTTCCCTGATTTTGTTGTGTGTTTTACTTTTGTTGCTGGCAACTTTGGCTTATATATACTTATATTGTCCGACAGAGTATGTAATCGATATTATTTTCTGTTGTCCAATACGGCGCCATTTATTTTGGGGTTTTCATGTATTGAAATTTTCATAACAAACTTTTTTAATAACTTCTGTTCCTATTTTAATATTATTACGTTAACACCGACTAACCCGTTACTGTACCTACCGCCAACTACAACGGATCTTTAATGTAGTCAACTCTTTTAAACTTATTTCCAGCAGGTAACTGCCAAAATTTAAATCGGACGTTGATTGTGCCTATGATCTCACTTTTGTTTTTGTGTTTTCGAAAGCTGGTTGGACTGTACATTCCGTCTTTAAACAAGAAAGTGCCTCTGGCGTTGTATTGCCAAATGACAACTTTCTGCGTTATTAGTTACCTAAATATCGTGGTTTGGAATTAAAATTGGTGTGAAGAGTTATATTTCAATTACAGCTATCAAGCTGGCTTTGTTTTAGGCGCTTAGAAGGTCAAACATTGTTATATCGTGCCAGTCAAGAGATGTATGATTTTTAAGTGTTTCGTTTCAGCTAGGCCCTCGCGGATAAACACATTTCGAAGTGTAAAATAAACAAATAGCTGGTATGGCTACAATTTTTAAGTCTTTAATTTTGTTGTCCAAATGGCTTATCAAAAATGTAGTTAAGAGGTAGGCCCTATTATAAAGCATTCTCTTTGTCGGCGTGTGTCTTGCATCGCTCATAACTGCGTTGATGTATTTTGCACATTTTCATTCGTCGCATAATTGAATCTAAATGTCAGACTGCCTTAATGGCAGCGCTGCTTCAATGATTCCTTGCCCAAATTCTATCAAAATAATCACGTTTGGCTATTTGGGGTTTCCACCACTGAGGGTTACTCCTGTCAGTTGCATTCGATTTAAAAATCGAAATTACCATTTAGAATATAATGGTGAATCTTCATGAAAGCTGCACCGGTCTTGCTGTTCAATGTTTGTCGAAGCAGCAGATTTTGAGCTAAGAGACAATATTTGAAATATAAATAAATAATCCAAAATGTAAATTTTTTATAAACTTTTGACACACTGAGCTTTTTGCTTCTTGGGTATAGAAACGGGCTAATAAAGTTGCTTAGTCAGGGTTGATTTTATTGTTTAAAATCTCACAGAGTGTTTAATTAATAGTCAGGGACTGATTACTCGGTGGACAATATCTATCGGCCGATATTACCGATAAACGGTATAACCTGTAATCGGCAGCTTCAAATCTGTAATCGGTTGGTATTAGTTGAATAATCGATCGGACATTTTGCTACATCACTGTGTTGTTACTACTTTCTATGAACGGAATAGTTTATGACCGGTCATTGGATGTTACACTTCAAAGGGTTTTGCATCCGACGTTAGATAATCCATTGCGAGGTCAACTCTTAAAGAATAGCCTGCGTGCAAAACACTCTGTCGGCATTATACGAGTGGCCAAAGTAACCCTGAGGGGCGTAAATAAAATGCAGGCCGTGCCGTTCTCGATATACTAAGCCTAAGCCTTAGTCTTAGCCTAAGCTAAGGTCCTTATATGACACATACACTAAGCCTAAGCCTAAGTAGGGATGCTGCCCCCCCGAACCCCCCGCTCTAAGCTGTTCTTTTTTCTAACGTTATAACGTAACGCCCCTCGGGGCTACTTGTGGGATACGAGTAGTATTATAAAATATAGCATTATTTATAATATACATGATAATATTACTAGACTAGTGAATTGAATTAAATCAGAGCAAAGGGTTATATTTCCAATTAAAAGATTATATCAAATTTAAAGAATATTGTTAGATCAACTGGTCAAGTAGTTTCTATAAATCATCTGGACTAGGGGCGTTTATTAATGATTGATTCATTACCATAACTGGCAGTTCTGCAGGTTTACAACTCGAAACCTGACAAAATGACCTCTTGAGAAATTGACGCAAGATTGTTGAAAAAGACATAACCAGAAGAAAAACTACTTACGCTTTCTGTTGTTAACGTTAGCTATGCCTTTGATCTTATCAACATTTCTTGATTTTATCCATGTGACCTTGCTGCAACCAGTATTGCATATACAGTGTAACTGCATACGCTTACGGCTTTCGTATTCGCCATCGGCCGAGAGGTACAGTAGCTGGACCCATGTATGAAGAAACATGTGCGAACGTTTGAAGAATGAGCCATCACGGATAGACCGGGTTGTTTTCGTGTGAGAACAGCCTTTGTCGTGGCACTTCCGGACGGTGTTGTCCTTCACTTTCTTGTATCCGACCGCTATTGGGGTATTGCAGTAGTGGCATTCCATCGTTGTCGACAGAATTTACCGCTGTATGAGAAAATAAATAACTGGACAAACATCTTCGACCAGAAGAGGTACGATATGAGCGCGATAGTGGTGACGATCACACATTGTGAATGAAGTGAATGAATCGGTGCAGCTGTTCTTATATACTTTTTCTTATCTGAGTTATTCTCTTTTGGTCTCAAGCCTATCAATCTGTAGTTAATTCTCTTTTGGTCACACGCATACGTCTCATTAGTTGCTCACACGTCTTTAGTTGTTCATATGCATTATTACTTTAAACGCACTGAGATATTGTGGGGGAAACTTGAAAAGATATTCTAGGGTGTGGGAAACTTTAAGAGATATTCTAGGGGGAGGAGGAAACTTGAAAAGATATTCTAGGATGGAACTAATAGATATTCTGGGGGAGGACTTGAAATGAATTCTTTCCTCTCCTACTCGGTGGTTTTATGTCGCACATTCGTCCAGCATAGACCTCCTCTCTCCTTTTAATATACAGTCCTGGTGTTCGGTACAATACCCTAATACTAGTCCCTTATGTTCTTTCAGCATGTATTGGTTTGTCACATGATTTGTTCGGGTCACTCCATACGTGCATGTAGATATATTCATCTCCACAACCTCTAATGTCTTCGTGGTCTTCAGCGTTTGGGACACAATCGCCAATCCGTAGAGCATGGCAATCTGGATCATAGTCCGGTGTATCTTTACTTTTACTTAATTTAGTATGTTTTTGTAACACGTCACGCCCAGCATGCTCTTTCGATTGTTCCATCTTGATTGTATCCTTCGATTTATCTCCACTTCCACTCCTCAAACCTGCAGTGTGCTTCCTATATATTTGAAGTTGTTCACTTCTAACGGCCACTGGTATTGCATTTGTGCGCTTCCTCTGGACGATCCATTTAGGCACGTATACTCCGTCTTCACTCTTGACACCTTCATTCTTCTTTTCTCCAGTCCATCGCGCCATGTTTCCAGATCGTCCTTCAGTTCAGCCTTCTCTTCACAACAGAGAACTACGTCGACTGCAAACGTCATGTTCCACGGAGCTTCTTTTCTGAAGATGTCAGTGGGGTATCCACAACGATGGCAAGCAAAAAGAGGTTTGGTGCCGACCCTTGGTGTAGCCCACTTCAACCATGAATATATGGCTCTTCCCGAACCACATTTGACCACCGTCTCGATTTCCTTCGATCTATCTCTAGTTCCACTCCGCAATCCTGCAGTGTGCTTCCTATATATTTGAAGTTGTTCACTTCTAGCGGCCACTGGTGTTGCATTTCTACGCTTCCTCCCGGCGCTCCGTTTAGGCACGTATACTCCGTCTTCACTCTTGACACCTTCATTCTTCTTTTCTCCAGTACATCACGTCATTTTTCCAGATCTTCCTTCAGTTCAGCCTTCTCTTCACAACAGAGAACTACGTCGACTGCAAACGTCATGTTCCACGGAGCTTCTTTTCTGAAGATGTCAGTGGGGTATCCACGACGATGGCAAGCAGAAAGAGGTTTGTTGTCGACGCTTGGTGTAGCCACACTTCAAACATGAATATATGGCTCTTCCCGAACCACACTTGACGACCGTTTCGATTTCCTTGCACATGCTCTGTACTATACGGATGTATTTTTCTGGGTTGTCTTTGCTCCCATGCGCTAGCACAACTGCTCCACGTGTACTCTGTCGTATGCGTTCTCTAGGTCGATGAACACGCGGTGTAGAGCATTTCAGGCACCCACGAACAGGGGCTGAACTCTTTAACCCGTTTCATATTTTGCACCCTAGATATGTTTTAACATAGCTTTCGCCCCACAAGAGTAAAAATCGTTCGCGGATGCCTGGATCATGTTTGGCACTTCCTGTACTTCTTCAGTACTTGCTGCAAGGTAAAGATGGCGTCCGCCGTAAACTTTCTTGTCATAAATCCAAACTGATCCTTGCTGATGCTAGCCATTCTCCTCAATTGCTCAATCGTGCACTTGTGTTACACCGCGGTAGTTGTCACATGACATGATGTCCATTTATCTTGTAGACTGGGATGAGTCTGCTTTCTCACCACAACTATTGTATTTCTTCCTCCTTCCAGATATTGTTCAGCATTGCACACAGAAATACTCTTCCTTATCTTCTTCCAGGTATTCCCAGGCTTCGATGGGCAGGCTGTGTGGGCTCACGGATTTGCCAACTATCACATTCTTGAGTGCTCTCCACCTGTGCTTCCGGGATAGTTTTTTCTGCCAGAACCCCTTCTTGTTTCTCTGTCGCTTTTCTCTGTGGTTTCACCCATTCATCAATTTGTCAACTCCGTCTACCGCGGCTTTAAATATTTCTTTACCTTTCACCAGTACGTTGCTCTACTCGCTCTCTGCCAGGTTCTTCTTGTAGATGTCCTTTGAGTTTTTGTCACTTTGCTTTGCCATCCTCAGCGCCTTATTTTTTATCTTCCGCAGTATCCAAGTCTTAGTAGTTGCCGGTCGTATGCCCATGAATTCGGCACTGCCACTATGTTATTCGCTTCTTTCGATTCTCTCTTTACGTTTCGCTTTGCTCTCCTGTAATGGGTCCGTAAATGGTTTCACCTTGTTGTTTTCTTCTCTCTTATGCGCATTTGGAACGTGTCTCCTCGGCATTCATTTTTTTGATGTTTTTCCTAGGACATTTTCTCCGAGTCTCCTCGCGGTACTGGCAATGTTTTTTCGATCGCACCCTGTTTCTGTTATCTTTGCAGCAATTCTTTCTCTGTGATGTTACTCCGGCATTCCGTTTCTTTCAACTTGCACCAATTGGTTTTCGGCGTTCCGTGCTTCTTTTGATGTTTTCAACTTCTTACTGTGCATAGACTGGTCGGCGTTGGTTTGTGATGGCTTGGCCTGGAACGACATTACAGTCTTTAATGCGGTTTTCATTTGAGCCACAGAGGATGTAGCCGTTTTTGCCTCTGATCCTTCACTTTGGTACGTAATTTTGTGTCTTGGTGTTTTTCGTGTAGAACGTGTTCACAATCCACAAGTTGTCGCTCATCATGAATAACACTAGCGCGTCTGGTCCATCGGTCCTGTCACCGTACTAATATATGTCAACAGATTTTTTTGACAGCGTTGTCACTTCCGAAACAGCTTTTGAAGTCCCAGATCCACAGATTTGCTTCAGCCCGAATCGTCCTAATCATCGCCCCATGTTATAGTAAATGATTATGATCCAACAGTCATACTCTTCCACAAAAATTTTTATTGTGGACTCTTGATAGAAGATATACAGGACTGCCAATGAATGTACAAGGCTGCTAAATTAGTAATATCTATTGCAGATTATAGTTTTACACTGGTGAGTGTTTCGATAACAGCCATGGATATAATATATTGAAATATATATAATGTATAATATATAAAAAAATCAAAAGGAATACCGCATGCATAAAAATATAAACCTGAATGCACCGCTGTACATTGGTTGAATGAAATTGTGCTAACTTTCTATAATTGTTTCAACTATTTCCAGGAAACGCGTTTCTTTTTTGTTTTCAAAATTAGTTTAATCGGACTATCACAGAGCTGATTTGTGAGCGGCCTAATGCGGGTCGTCTATATCATATATTGGAGCAGTATATCGACATTGAGTTTTAGTTCTCATCACTCTGTTCAGATCTATCTGATTAGATTCGTAAATAATTATGTACGACATTCTTCGACTTCCAGACGAGTACACGGTTCGTTTAGTAGAGTATAAATACAAAATGTTGACATCAAGAACTGACTGTCGTCATTGAAAAATTGAAATAAATATGACAATTTTAATTTTTTCTCGAATAAAACTTGATTTTATCCTCAAAGTAGATAATTTATTTCAAAGTTTAGATAGAACAGACCCGACTACTCTTGAAGAGCTGTGAATAATGGTCTTTCCGCTCGCTTCATTTGACGAACACGAACGACTTTTAATCGCAATTACCAATATTATAAGTTGAAGGTTTTTGGCAAAATGTACCATCATTGAATTGAATTATTTGTATAAATTACTTATTTCATCCCTTTATGTTTTATCAGAGCCGGACAGCCAATTATCAACAGAAACAAGGAGGTTCGGTGTTGTTATATATAATGGTCTTAAATGATCAGCTTATTTTTGGACTATGTTGTGTAATTTAAATAAAAATGTGGAAATCGAAACCCGCTCGAATTTGATAATCTACATATTTATAGGTATTTTGAATTAGTGGCGTCTTTTCTTATAACTGTACAGCCATGAGACTGCAATAGATAAATATACTCTGGTAATTACAAGATGCCGCTTCGTGAAAGTTAGCTACATTGCTTAAGGAACATTGCAATTTTTAAGGGTAAAGCCGAGAATAAGTCGACAATAAACGGGCGTATTGTGAGAAATATATATTCACGCCAGTAGTAAAAAGTTAAGCTAAATTTTGCGAATTATTTAAAAATGGTGTAACAGGAAACTTTTACTGTCATTGGCCCGCGAGAATGGTTTTGGTATTTATTGTCCACTGTTTGAGTTGTTTGGAAAGATAACAATGCTAAGAACTTGGCTTCTAAAGACAATCGCGTCGTGAAAATTTGAAACTAAACGCACTCAACACAAAAAATTCTTATAGATATAGGCATCAAATATGGTTTTTTTATTAATTTTTCTCCATGGAAGATGTCCCAATGACATGACAGCTACAGACACACATTATAACGTTACAGATCTGGGAAAGTTTCAACTAAATAGACTTAGTTTTTAACAAGACGCTGACTTTGATTTTGACTGATTTTGACCTGAAAAGTGGTTTATTCCACACTTTCTATGTAACCGTACAAATATACAGTATATACTAATGATTACACTTTTATGTAGGAACAGCGCAGCACATAATTAGATATTTACCACGCAATTACCGATCACAACGGGAATTATAAGTGCCAGAATTAACTTATCTAAAATAATGAAAAATAAAATAAAACATAAAAAATCTTAAGAACTGATTTGATTTCGCTGATTGTAGTTGAGAGAATCAGAATCTGTATTGAAACTGTCTACTACCATACATCCTCATAAGGGGTAGGGGATTACGGCATTACTCTTCCCATTCGGCGCAAAGCACCGACTTCCCACACCTCCCCGACAGGTCGTCCAATCCCCCGCTGTGGCGGCATGGCAGGGGCCGGACCCGTCCAACCAAGGGCTGATTTCCCCTAAGAGGCCTAAGTCCTGCCCTCTCGAGGACCCAGCTATACAAGCTTGAGCATGTGTGGCTACTGCAATATGTCCACGAATAGTTAATGACAGGATGCCGTTACCATCAAGTTGAAAATCATTCAGGTATATTCGTCATTTAGCTTACATTCGTAATATAACTATTCCCAGAAATAGTTATATAACAACCTTTTGTAAATGGTGTTCTACCCAGCATGTGGTTCTGCTCCACCGTTGTTGGCGCGTATAAAAATGTGTTTCCGGGGATCTTCTCTAAACTATCGCACTATAACGCTAGAATATAACTGCTGTAAACTTATGGCACACATCATAACTTCAATTATCGTTAAATTATGCATAAAATGACATTATTTTAACGCACCTACACGGGTTCTTAGTTATTTTTCCGTGGTTCAATTAATATTATTTCACTCAAAAGTGGTCTACTTTGCAAAATAACTTCGCTAGATTTGGGACTTATAGCGTAAAGGCAAAGAAATGATGCTTAAAAAGTCTATGTATAACTGAGCCTAGAATATTACGCATGGTTCACATAACAATACGCCCTGCAACTCGAAAACAATTTACAAACGATGGAGCGAATGTGACTTGTTACAGACGATCGATCATTTGAAATACGTGTTACAGACACTGCATAGTTTGCCGATTGTTAACAGACTATAGGTCGTCTGTGATTATGCTACAAACACAAGGTTGTTTGTGACTAGGGTTACAGACGATCGATGGCCTGTAACCCCAGTCACACACGACTTTTTGTTTGTAACAAAGTTACAAACGAACTAATGTCCGTACGCACGTTAAAAACGCGGCCCCGTATGTAATATGATTAAATGCTAAATTGTATCTTCCGTTAATCATGACTGAATCTTTTTCTTAAAATAATTAGGTGGATCTACCTACAAATGCGCCGCTAACAGTGTAAATATCAGCGAGTCACATCTATATAGTCGCAGATACAATTGAACGAATGACCACATCATTTTCGTCAACCGGCAACGTTTATAATAGCAGCTTAACAAATCACAGTATTAGGCGGAAAACTAGGAAAGGCGTAGTTCAAACAGTCAGGGACCCACGTCATAAGGTACCATACTAAAAAGGTATGTTGGTAACAATTACGGTCAAATGAACCATTTCATCGTTTTCAGGAACATCAAAAGCCTCTACTGCAGCGGGTTTAACGAATTATAACAACAGATAGAAAACCATGAAACCACGCATATTTAGTTGTGATTGGTGATGCTGCGGGATACAGTACAATAGGTTATATTGGTTACATATACTGTCAAATAATCACCATATCGCCTTAAGGGACCTCGAAAGCCATAAAACAAGTTACAACGTTAGATTACAACCCGCGAAATTATGCATAGTGAAAATGGGAGGGCGCGTCCCAGAGAGAACAGCGCCACTCGAAAAAGGGTATATAGGTCACAGATACTTTCAAATGCATTTATCTCATCTTTTCAGCAATGTCAAAGACTTTCTAATCGTTGATTCCGAATCGTCCAGTTCCAATTATCTCAAAAACATGAATGTGTAAAGGAATAAAATTGTTTTTGGACATCATTTTTGTCCCTATTTCTTTATCCATCAATCAGACAAAAGCATTGGTAAACGAGTCTCTTTTTTGTTTTTTACGATCTCTAAAATGTTTATAATACCGAGTTTAACAATTTTATTACATTTAAAAATTTCATGAATATACATCTATATATTTGTTTGCGATAAATTTTTGTGAAGTTTTAGTAAATCAATAAATGGCTTTGTTACGATCTTAGGGTGAGCCTTATAATAATATGCTCCCGATACTTCAAGAAATGAAGGGGTAGCAGCAACAACCTAATCAGTTATTATCTAGTGAATGGGTTAGTGTCACTCATGTAGGCAACTCAATACGATTTTCATGACTGCGAAAATTTCAACCAATTTGGCTTTGTTGTCATAACATTATAGACGGTAGCAGCAAAATTTATGCTGGTTGTTTCTTAAGCATGGGTATTATTGAAACAGAGCGAAGCGTACGAAAATTTCATTGATTGCACTAGGAGAAAAAGTCATGAAAATTTTTTGTATGTCTCTAGTAGCTGTGACTAATAATTCAACTTATGTCAAATTGATTTCGACAATTTGCTGTTCAAAAAGAAAAATGGTGACAATGTAACCAATAATCTATTAGCACTTTTATGGATTAAGGATGGATTATCATTATTATGGATTATCTAGCAGATGGACTAAATTTTATAAACCTGTTCACATTGTACAAAATACATTTTCACATTTAATACAACAGTATTGTGCGTATCGTATACTGTTCGGGAGAGTTTTTACGCCACTTTGAAGTTGAACCCGGAATTAGATTGGTTCAAGCTCGGTTACCACCCACAAGTCAGTTCGAAGCTGCTACTAACATGAAAATAATCTTAACATCGAACAGTACATGATTAAACCTTCAGTATTCACCTATATATATTATCGTAACTATTCGTTTATAGCAATATTTAAGTTATCCCTGCAAAATGCATGTTTGTTTGTATAACATATGTCTTCATTTTAGATCTTCTCAAACTTTTCGGCCGGGCTTCGTGCGTTTTTTGAAAATCTGCGGCCCGGTCCGGCCCAAAATTTTCATCTCATCTCTGAGGTTCAGCTCGGCCCGAACGACAATGAGACAGGCCCGCACGGCCCGATCCATATGCCACACCGGGCTGGCTTCTGGCCTGAATTCTCAACTCTATATATGTGTGCGTGGTCGTATAGTGCAGTGGTTAGAGTACAGACATCACAATCATGAGTACGCGTGTTCGATCCCTTCTGTGCGCATAATCTACTTGGGAAAGAGACTAAGGCCATGTTGCTTCAGGGTACCCACCTGTAAAATGGGCACGAGCTTGCTCGGAAGGTATGAGTTTCCCTGTCGGAACTGGCAGCCTTTCACTGTTTGTGCCTCGTCAACGAACGCACCCGCACTCTAAGTGCAAGTTGCGGACTTATATACCTTTTTAAATATATATGGGCATATTTACACGAATTTTTGTAATGTAAACGACAAAAAAATATCATTACCCAATTTTTGTTTGATGTCGGAACAACGCAATACTACAGTTGCGCCAGTGCATGAGAAATATGATTACAGATGATCATACGAAATGTTTTCTCACCCTTCTGAAGTGTTAATTCCAGTGGTGAATATAAATATTAAAGTACTACTTTCCTTAAGATGATGCAATAGAATATTTTTAGGTAGCAATAGGACAGGTAGCACTAAATGTTTTCCTGTATATAAGAGAAAAATTAGTATGTGGATAGAAGTATGTCCGTAATGTCACAATGCTGCTTAATTCTAATTCAAATAGTTCTAATAATATATTGCAGGAAATATTATCCCTTCTTCTCTATATTGTAAACTAGACTATAAATTTCTATCCTATGCTGCTTAATTCAAATAGTTCTAATAATATATTTCGGGAAATGTTATCCCTATTCCGCTGTTTTAAAGTAGACAACAAAATTTCCATTCTATGCTGCTTAATTCTAATTCAAATAGTTCTAATAATATATTGCACGAAATATTATCCCTTTTTCTCTATATTGTAAACTAGACTATAAATTTCTATCCTATGCTGCTTAATTCAAATAGTTCTAATAATATATTTCCGGAACTGTTATCCCTATTCCGCTGTTTTAAAGTAGACAACAAAATTTCCATTCTATGCTGCTTAATTCTAATTCAAATAGTTCTAATAATATATTTCAGCAAAATGTTGTCCCTATTTCTCTATGTTTTAAACCAGACAATGAGTTTATATTCTATGCTGTTTAATTCTAATTCAAATGATTCTAATAATATGTTTCAGGAAATCTTGTCCTTATTTCTCTATATTGTAAACTAGACTATAAATTTCTATCCTATGCTGCTTAATTCAAATAGTTCCAATAATATATTTCAGGAAATGTTATTCCTAATTTTTGGTTCTAACCCTGACAGTAAATTTCGTAAAGATGAAAACACATCTAATTTAAAAATGTTCCACGTATTAATGATAATATTTGCATTTATTCCTGACTAAAAGTGATATGGAAGTATATTCCTTTACATTGATCAGTACTAAGAGTAATAGTGCATAGTACTTACAGCATCTGAACACATATAATTATAAACACATGTTTAGATAGAAAGAACCTGGAAAGATGTTCCGCGTACGTTGTCAATAGTACAAAGATTTCTTCAGAGCAATTAAGTGCCACGTGAAATTATTTTGCGATGCCGTGGGTAAAAGCTATTCGTTGCATTCAAGAAATCCCACTGAAACCGCTGATCTAACTTGAAATAGAGTTTACTTTGTTTCCGGTCTGCCAACTCAAACGAATTGACGTATAATGACTAACGACACATCAAGTTTTCCTCAGTTTTATGAAACGACGCATAATGCAGTTGCTGGAAGCCTAGTTGCCAGCTCATAATATTGTATTATTAGTTGGCGTCGAGCATGTCTACAAGTAAGTTAGTAGCAATAGTAGTTTTTCTTAATAAAGCGTGGCTTAAAACCTCGCGGTTTCCTTCAAGAAAGCATTTTGATCTTTACGGTTAGTAGTCATGTTAGCAAAAAAAGAAGGCATAGGAATTGCGCAATAGAAAACAATTGAATTTCAACAGCTGGTTTGCAAACAGTAAGTTGACGTAGATATTATGTTGGAAAGACACATACATCAGTACCTATATGTTTATGTATATAAATTTCATATATATAAATATATGTACACACATGCTCAAGGTAATAGGTCCGGGGGCAGCCGGTGCCTCGAAGATGGGGAAAGGATAGGTCTTGCATCTCCTAGACGATCAGCTGGGTCAGAACTATGTACGAGCGCTTACAACACTGCTGGCGGTTTCGACGCCTCGGGAGGGGAGTAACTCCGTACTCTTTCCCCATATGCAACACATATAATATGTTTCTATTTTACAAAACGCAGTATTAATGCTTAATCATTTTGCGCACATTTAAATGTAATCGAAATAATGCGCATTAGTGTTGGGCAACGGCCGTGAAAGACGTCGGCCGGCTGTTAAACGGGCATGGCCGAAAATTGTCCCGGCCGTTGGCTGACGGCCAACGACCTTTACTTAATAATGTTCCGGCCGCTATGCGCCTAAATCACAGTACTGTAACTTTTTGATGTGTATACAATGTCCTATAACCAACATGCAATAGTCTTGTACCGTCTAGTAGCATCTTATTAAAGCATATAACATATATCTTTATTATTAAACTAATATGCGTTTTTGCTAATGATATACCTCAAAAAAGGCAGTCGTCCAGCACTAAATATAATACAGCATTGCCATAATCTGCCTAAGCATAGGATTTGGTGCTTTAGTGGTTTCACTGTACGCCGTGCAAAACGTTCATATGAAAATAGATTTTTAACCAAACACTGAAGTAGCATTTACGAAAATTGTATTCGTACCGAATAAACAGACGCATCTTGGCAGTTTTCAGCCCATTTGCCGTCGCCCAGTCGTTCGCCATGGGTCGGCAGTTGAACCTTCGGCCGGCCAATAAGAATTTTTTAGTTTTATGAATTTGTTGTGAATTTTTAATTTTTGTTATAAAACAGAACATGAAGTAAGTGTTATTGATTAATATCGTAAATTATTAACCTAACGTATCTTAAACATATTAGATTCACCAAGAGTGCATTAGGGAAGAGTATGATACTTCTCCGCACTCACATGTTAGGCCGTGTTTGACGATACGGGCGTTTTCAGCCTGACCCCACAGTTTCTGAAGGGGTAGAGATGCACTGACCCCCAGTTTCTGGGGGGGTTAGCTCGGACCCCAGTTTTTGGGGGGTCAGTCGGACCAATCCCAATTTCTGGAGGGGGGTCGGTTGAACCAGTAGCTGTTTATAAACCGACCACCCCCCCCCCAGAAATTGGAAAGAGGGGGGTCAGGCCGAAAACGTCCGTATCATCAAACACGGGCTAACATTAGAGTGCAGGAAAGTGTCATACTCTTCTATAATGCACTCTTGGTTTAACGTATGTTAATAATATTACATACTTATAGGTCTATTAATAATATTCTTAACATTACATACTCGACGTATAGCTGCTCTTTGTTGATGTACCTCAAGAGACGCTTCAATTAGACTAATATTTTTGTCTAGCAAATAACGGAAAATAGTATTAGAAAATGTCGACACGCTTTTCAATCCATTTAGTTTTATCACCGGAATGAGTTTGTAATGTAAGTCGCAACATTGCTTGTCATGCATTCATAGAATTATATATAAGTCCAGCGGTGAGGAGTTCAAACAGGTGCTATTGCACAACTTTTAACAGATAAATTGCATAACTGCACACAATTTTTTGAATAAATGGCATGTTGTTTCTGATAAAACAGAAACTGCTACGATAGTTAGTGGGGATAACAGATAGCAACAACTCAAAAATTAGACAGATTGACAGCACTAGGACTTCAAATTCTCTATTGGATATCAGATCCCACAGTGTACAGCCTCGTCACACGATTATATTCACTATTACAGAGACAACAAACATAACGTGTAGGTAAGTGATATTTCACAATTAAAACTGATAATTCCCATTAATGACAATGAAACCTCACATAAAAACACTAAAATTTATGTTTTAGCTTTTCTTATAAGCCAGCTGCATTTATTAGCGAATTTAATTGAGCTGCAAACTAAATCAATTCTCATAAAGTGATGAGTATTTCGTATAGCAATGAACAATGTTTTGGCGTAGCGTTTAATTTGACTTACTTGGCTACATGTTCCACGAACGGGAAACAAGCTTCAATCTAGTTGCTCGAATGCTAGTATTCACTCAACAGGAACAGACCTCAGCAACATACGTGCGGAGATACAAATTTCGAGAAACTGAGCTAATGTAACGCTTGCAATGCACGGTGGGTGATCTGGACACAATGTGGCATTCCTTGGTTAAATGTATAGACTGGAAAAAGTTCCAAAATTTTGATATATGCCAACACTACTCGCTGTAAAATTACGGCTTTACTTCAAAAAGTATTCAATGTAGTAACACAAGTTGACAAATCTGCGTGGTAACGATGGGTAAAGGAGAGGTAGCTGAATCAAAGAAGCTTTCACCAGAAGTGGTTTGTTCAATCAAGAACACGTAACAAGATGGACATTTGTTCGAGCTACTAGCTGTCAAATTAATATATGCTTCGTATCGGAAAATCTAACACCATTGAAGCCGAAAGCTGGCCGGTATATTACGATAAATGTGGACAAAGGACATCAGATATATTAGATTAGACCTGGTGTATAACTCTTAGTATTAGTCTTAGAGTTTGTAAGCTTTTATTATTTGTAAGTAATAATGTGGCAACATTAGATATATAGTAAGAGGGGGTGATATGCCGTCCATTTACTTTTCGATCAAGGCAACGTCGCGTTCGCCACAATTTTTCCTTAGCGGCTTCGAATTTCTAAGCGCGCACTAACGCACGAATATGCTCCCCGGCAACATTAAAACCAGAAAAAAATCTACGCGTTCGGTATCTTTTCTGTCAACTTTTATCTGTTAGCATTTCCGACCCGTCGTGAACACAGAGTTTCTCCATTAGTATAATTTGACTACGTCGGTTGTTCAGTGTTCAGCATTTCCTTCGTTATGTGTACCTGCCATTTGTTTAATCAGTTTAATTTAAGAATCCAACATTAAGATTTAATGTTGTGATCGTTGCTATTATGTATGATTCATTCAGGTTGCTGCATTGTCTATCTGTATTAAAACAACGTGCTTTAACTTTTTAACTTTTGATGACTATAAAATTATGATTAGCGTTCAAACAGAATAATATGAGTTACCGAATTACCTAGTCCATACCTGTAACTTGCGGTGCATTGTCCTACTAATAACTAAGTTCGCACAGCTGAGGGGCTTAAATAAAACGACAACTTGCATCTTTTTCGATTTGGTAAGATACAGCCTAGCATTTGACTAGACGTCTGCCTTTATGTACGCCTTCAACTACCGTAGTGCTTACATTTATTGGCTGCCGATGAAGAACCTTTAATTCTTCATTCTTGATCCAAGCGATATAACGTAACCAATTCAATTAATTTGGACTCGAATCAGTTTTTTTCGGATAAAAGTCCTATTATGATCACAAGACAGCACGTTTATCCTAGATATAATACCAGATTTTATATGCCCAAAAATTTCGGAAAACTAGCTGTCAACTACGTGGATATGTGTGTATGTTAGACAGTTGTTGTCTTGATTGTTTGAAATGTAAAAAAACCAACTGCTCTACATTGAAGGATGTTGCGATATGTATGTGTTTATAACTGTTTGTCGCAAACAGTTTACTTTCAGCTAAAAATATTTTAACCTAAGACTATTACTATTTCTCTCAGCTATTCATGCTTCGTTGCAAAACCTCTTTCAGTGAAGATTTGTCCAGTTATGTGTTTAAACTCTGCCGTTTTATGTCCATTACATATTTTGCAACTTTATGGAACAAGAATATTCGGAATGTATAACTTTTACAATGCCTCGATAGAACATTAATATTCCGAGTTTAAGCAGCGCAAGGTAACTTTTGCGACTGTTCTGTGGCATGAAGAAGTATAGTCTCTGTATGATTGGTGCAAGATCAAAAATCCGATTCAATAAAGTGTTTGCATCCTACTAATTTAGCTTTCGATCGCGATCTCAATGAGAGAAAATATTCTAAAATCAATGCTTTGCACTGTTCGCTTGCCAAGTCCAATTTTACTCTTAATACGCGAAATAACTGATTTTTCAACAAATAAACAGTAAAAACTTAGAATAAAACTATTCCTAAACAATTTATAAAAGGTTAAATAATGTCTTCCAGCATCTCATGGAAGTATAAAATTGGGTATTTTCGGGTAAATTCCTTGACAAATAAATTATACACAGTATATAAATTTAACTTCGATATTGATTTTGTTTTCAAAAAGATTTGTTGGTTCTGATCGACAAATTGAAGTACATATGCCAAAACGCATAGTTCAGCATTTGCGGACCCTAAATCGCATTCAAATGGATCAACTTTGGGAAAATTAATGAAATATTTTAGAAGTTAAACAATAATTAATAATGATGTTTCTTTTAAGTATAGTGTATTGTATAAGGTATAAAGAGCCAGAAATTTGATTTTTTTATCATAAATAAAGTTTAAGACTAGAATTAGAACTTGACATAAGCAACTTACTCACACTTCTATTTAATATCTACAGTAAGCATAGTACTGTAATAAATTATAACTATTCTTGTAACACAGCTTATATAGTTAAGGCCGTGCATCAAATTGACTTAACGCACGGTTAGCTAAATTAGCTGTATTACAAGTCAGTTGTAGCACAGCCAGGCGTGCGTCAGGTGATTTGTACGCACGGTTGTGTTGTTTAACTCGTTCAAACGCGTGCTGACGCACTCGTCGAAATATCTACAGTAAGCATAGTACTGTAATAAATTATAACTATTCTTGTAACACAGCTTATATAGTTAAGGCCGTGCATCAAATTGACTTAACGCACGGTTAGCTAAATTAGCTGTATTACAAGTCAGTTGTAGCACAGCCAGGCGTGCGTCAGGTGATTTGTACGCACGGTTGTGTTGTTTAACTCGTTCAAACTCGTGCTGACGCACTCGTCTGAACTCGTCACAACCGTGTTTACAAATCACTTAACGCACGATAGCTGTGCTACAACTATCACTTGTTAGATTATACATCTACTTTAAAATTGGTAATGCATAACTTTTGACTGGAAAACCATTCACCTCATGAGCTGGATGTAGAAGGATCTGAAACCCGAAGAAATCAAGCTGCGGCGTTTACTTGTTGTACTTCACAAATAAATGCATATTCTTACGGAGGGATGAGCTTTTGCTTTAATGTGAAATTACAATTCGTGCTCAGGCCCCAAATGTATTGTAAACAAAACTGTAATTTTCACAGAGAAGAAACAATAAATAAAGGCTTTATTATACTTAAATGCTTTATTAGGCATTGTTATCTTACCCTGTTGTTCAATAGATTAAAATAGTTCCTGGATACCTGCAGCTACTTATCAAATTTACTATTTATGAACTAGTTTCAGACATTTCATTTTTAAGATATTTTATACTATGCATAACAACATTAATCGTGATCAATACTATTATGACCGAGACCAAACAATTATCGCTTAACAGGCGTCACAACTATCTTGGACTATTGACCACTTCCTCATCAGTATTTGCTGTTCTATCTCGACTATCTCTTGCAGCGGTGATTTTTGTAATAATGCCAAAAGCCACAGCTGCGAATAAGAACAACAACCATATTCTGACATATTCAGGCACCGGGAGTCATCGAATTTATGATTATAGCGCCGGTGGAACGTCATCGGATAGTAACAGTTACTCATGGAGACAACACCGTGGCCTGTCTTCGCAACAGTACGTCAGTAGCCGTCAACATCAACAAAACGGTGGTCAACATCGGTTGCGACATTCAAAATCTCGCTTATCATCATCA
>JASANE010006985.1:0-12093 GCA_030248225.1 Trileptium ribeirensis
TCATATAATATCTTATGCATCATTTACCTTAAGATATGTGCAGCAGGCATGTATTTTGTAACAGTCTGCGGCGGCTCTAAAGCCATGCTTGGCTAGCCTCGGTCAGCCACTGTGACATCTTTTGGGCCCAGCCAGACCCTACAAATATATTTAGCTAATAGTAAAGTGAGTCTGATAAATTGTCACAAGTACCGGAATCGGCTCTAAAAGCCAGAAATATATGACGACAGTGGAATATCGCTAAAAAATGGAAATTGATGTAGTTATGGCCATATATTCATAAAACATGCTTTCAGGTACAATAGCATAATTTTCATGCACGAAAAAGCATGTTTTATATACCCACCAGGTTGGCATGTAAAAGGCGCTTAAACAAAACTTTTGAAAATAGCGATATTTACGTACTTATTTTGCCTGAATTTATGCGCTTTGCTTTTAAGTACTACTAATCTTGTCTTTTTGGACCTAGAGCTAAATATTTTCGATGTAACACAATCTCCTCAGTAGCCCGTCCCGGCTATCAGACTCTGAAATATAGCCACTCCCGTCCCGTACAAACATACTAGCATAGCTTAGCCATATATTTTATTTATGAAGGGCCGGATGTGGCTGTGCGTTTTTCTCACGAGCCGGAATTGGCTCTATGAGAGAATCCGGCCCTAGGTGCACACATCTTAAGGTAAATGATGCATTACTGAAATCTAAAATACTTAATAGCAGAACCAGAACAGCATATCTTGACTTCAAAACATGATTAGTCATCGGTGTGTACGTGTACTAGTTAGCTGTTGTTTTAATACAAAACTGTGTAATTTTTTACTAATTATGTACATAATCTTTAGAGATGATTTGATTTCAAAATATATATTTATCGCTCTTGAGGCTTGAGGACCTTTTATATCTTAGTGCACGGTCAAAAACTAGAACATATGAGTTATCTCCGTGGCAGTTTATCCATTACTTTCGGGTTTACACTCAGTATAGTATAGAATTTTTGGCGATCTTCTACCAGGGGGAAAGCTCAGAAAATGGTCGCACAGCAAAAATTTTTGAATATTTGTAATCTCTGTGACCTGCCAGTTCAACAAATATCAATTTTTCGAAAAATTTTTTTTTTGAATTTTTAAAAAGTAGTAAGGCATACTATAGTAACGCAAAATTTTCAAAAATCGAAGGTCAACTTTGAAAATTCGATTTTTGAAAAAATTGATATGTTAAATAGCCCATTTTTCTGACTAAAACGAGCCAAAGATATCCGCTCTAACCCCAGTAGAAGAAAAAAGTTATGCTCAAAAAACTCCCCAATTTGGCCCCCATATAAGGTTATACCAGGGGGGTAGCTTTGGGGCTTAATAGCTCCGCGACTGTTGGTTGTAGGGCAAATTTAATACCATATTCGGATTCTACGGGTTCGAGTTAGTAAGATAGGATGGTTTTTGGTGCTATTCGGACCCCCCCTTATACACTTTTGTGTCGTGTTTACTCGACCCGGGGCCTAATTGGGGTCCTGTTGGGGTATATATCGCAATATTAAGAGGGGGGTTAATAGCTGCATAGTATTAGTAAAGGAAGTTTTTCTGATGTAAATGGACCCGTAGAATGCGAATATGGTATTAAATTTGCCATAGGACCAATAGTAGTCGAGCTATTAACCACCCAATCTACCCCCCTGGTACTATATAAATTTTGCAATTTTTGCTGAGTTTGGTCAAAAATAGCTCCGCGAGTATTGGCTGTAGGGCAAATTTAGTACCATATTCGGATTCTACGGGTCCGAATTAGTAAAGATAATCTACAGTCGGCCTTTTTTACTCAAGTTCGCGACATGTACCGTATTTAAAAGGTTAGTATTTATTATTTTATTATTCTGGATTTATTTAGCTATTGCGTATAAGCCTTGAAATAAGGTAAAGGGTTTTGAAAAGAAGTTGCTCTATTATCACTAAGCACTGGGGGGCTGCTGCCCCCCCCCCAACCCCCCGCTTTTTTTAAGGTCGGGGGGCTGCCGCCCCTGAACCCCCTGCACTAAGCTGTTCTTCCCACTAATCTCATTATTAGCATTTTTAACACAAAATTTCCAATTCAAATGGCTATATCTCGGCAACCGTTTAAGCTATTGACAACATGATACATTCATGTCAAACCTTTAACAATTTTACGAAAAACGGTCTTTAATTTATTAAAATCCATCAACTCTATTCAAAGTTATAGGACATTCAATAAACCAGGTCATGTTTCAAAGTTAAAAATTTAAACTCTGAATTTTTTAGAAATAGATAGCTATCTCACCTATTTCAATCAATATCGCCATAACGTTTAATGCCGTTAAAGCCCTGCCAATTCGACGTCAAATAAGCCTTATGCGGCGTTCACGTTATAATGTCCCCGCTGTTTGGAACTTTTGACCCCCTGTAGTCGCGACCCTACCGTATAGACAGTCAGGGTGACACCCATACTGTAAATCAAATGTCGAGGGTGTACAACACACCCTTAGCTACTGAATTTTTTCTAGACAGTGTCGTACACACCCTTAGCTACCAATTTGGCGCGAATTAACTATAACGGACACCGTCTGTAGCTAATGCGGTTTATTAGTCAACTGTCCTGTGGAGTTTTTCCTAAATTCTCGATATTTGTTTCTAGCCCATATGAACATTGCTCAAATAATTCCGAACACTGTCAATAAAACTGCCAGAAGACTCGGTGTGCCTGACACTGTCGGCAAGTGGTAATACGCGTAACTAGCTACCGTTGAAAAAATTTATTAAAAACATGGGGGTTGTCTGAGACACCCTGTTGTCAACAGTGTGTCTGACACTGTGAGGGGTACATAGGTTCCAAACGTTGGGGACATTATAACGTGAACGCCGCATTACCTCATGAAAATCCATCAATCCTAACAAAAGATATGACACTTTTATTATAAAAAGCCCATTTTTTGAAAATATCTTTTTTGACCCCCCCAAAATGAAAGGGTCTACTGACCCAGGCATCGGTCCTAGAGCCTCGGAACCATGCCCAATCGAAAGACCGGACTTTTTTTACCTATGGGGGTAGGGGGTAGACTATCTTAAAGAGCTAAAATTGCGAAAAAATCGCTAAAAACAGAGATATGGCCGACCTAACTTTATCTTAAAAATAGAATAATGGAGAACATCAGCAGGCATCGCTGAAAAGGGGCGACCCTGATTGCGAAGTAATCTCTTTTGGGGGTGAGAGATGTTTGGGGGTCCAGAGACAATGGGGACATAGCTGAAAAGATGGTGGGCCCCATCACAGAGTTCCCCCCCCTGGTAGAACTGGGCCGAATTTTTGGCCGAATCATGAACCGTAAATTTGATAGCATATTTGATATTAACTCTGCGTTAATTGAAAAAATTAATCTGTTTGAAATATTGTGCCCAACATTTGAAAGGCAAAACTAAATTTAGCTTTGACTATCTGAAAATCGTTAGCACTGTCCTTCTTTATCATCCAAATAAACACTGGTGTTTAATGAAATTTAAACGTGATCGTTACATACCGCCCTGTTGTCTTCCGATTGCTGCCCAAAAAGATTATAGTAATCGTTTAGTCTGGAACGATCCACAACACCAATAGATATCCAGCCCACAAAATGTGCTGGAAAGCATTATAGCAACAAACCAGCAAATTAATAACATTTCAATGACATACATTCCGATGGTAAGTCTTCATATGCTTGTATAACTAACATACTGCAAATTTGGTATTTCACATCCGTTGGTGTAGATTATTGGGACAGCTGCTATTTTTCTCTCAGCTGCTTAGATGAATCATAGAGAATGAATTGTCGTGTTCAGAGCCGGCTCTCAGCAGTTATATTTAAAAGGTTGTGCGACCACAAAGGCACTGTGTGGTGGCAATTTACGATCATACTCATACGAAGCTGAAACATTGTCATTGCGGTTACTAAAAAATTCATTGCTTGCATGCTGCAATATTATTCTGCTCTTATCACGCAGATCTGCACTTTATCTCATGCGAAATCGATGTCCACGTAAAATTTGGGTTATCATTAAGTATATCTTGCAAATCGTTAAGAAAGGTTTTAGAAAAATATATTTTGAGGGTGCATTACCTTACTTTTTAGTTGCTGCGCCGCCTCGTTTCATCCATAAGCCAAATCCAGAGACAGTCTGGTTCGTAGCGCACACCGATGAAGATGATACGCAGCATGAAAACGAAATCACTGGGTAATAAATATTATAATTGTACTCGTAAAGAGATAAATACTAATCAGATCTCGGACCTTACAACGGTTCTGTGCAATTTTACGCTTAGATTTAAAACATTTTACTTCTTGTTTTTATTGTTGTTTCACAGATAATCGTAGCTTTACAGATCCTTGAACATTTAAAGGATATGCATTAATGGCTTTGCTTATCATGATCCCTACCAATTGATCTCTTGTCATATAATTTTGATACTCCATTAATTAATTATGTTTCATTACTTAATTACCAAGTTCTCTTGTTAATATATTTTCAACAAAAAATTTTAGAATAAAACAATACTGGCAACTATGTCAAACTAGCTTTTTTAATTAAGGCTTAAAATAGCATACCGTTCCGATAGTTTACAACTCACAAATACAATCGTTAAAATCTATAGTACAAAACGAAACTTGACCCATTCAAAGCAACAGTTAAGAACAGTCAGTTTCAATTTTCGAATGGTGAATTTTTGTCAGGTTTACGCTTGGACAACTGTGTTCAAAAGGTAAACAACATCCGGTAATCATGTTCTGTCTATCTATCATCTATCACGTTTATATTTACTGATTTTATCTGTCTATTTACTTATTTGTTTGTATAATTTTAAGTAATTATTTTAAATAATTTATTGTATGTTTGTTTATATATTTCCAATGTGGCTTATTTATTATTTGAAAATTGAGAAATAGAATTATATTGGTGAACAATTGCATATCGGCTCTTAAGGACCTGATTACGGTCCTCGTTGTGGGACCAGATGCTAGCCGCCTACTTGCTATGGCAGTGAGGAACGCAAAAAAGTTCTATTTGACACAGGGACAAAAAGTCGAATGAAATGTGATGAGTTTGTGAAGCTTCAGTGTTTCAATTTCTATTCTAACACTTTGAGTAATTATTGCATACGAAGCGATGAGGCTGCGTTCAAGACACTTGAAAGTCAGGGAATTGGTGCTTGTTGTACACTTTTAATTTCCAACCAGCGATTATGCAAATAACTGCACAAATAATACAAATCCAGTCGGTCAAATAAAACTTAAGACATGATTGAAATTGTTATATAATATAACTTGGACATCTTTATTTCTTACTAAGTTTAATCCTTCCACACCGGAATAATATAACAGAATTAATCATTTATGATGTAATCCTGGTTACTTATAGCATCGAACACAGAGTTAGCGCCATGATAAACAAAACAATCAGAATCTAATATTTTCCAGCTACTTGTGCAATGTCTGAGCTATGATTCGAACACTTGATAGGAGTCTTTAGACGTCCTTTCATGGATATAAAACAGGGCACATGAAGATTAATAGTAGGTAACGAATTGACTTATAATGCATTGTTTCACACTGACTAACATATTTGAATTCGTTAAAGGATGGAGTTCTGGGGACAGTCAAAGTCAACTTTTCTGTAATAAACATACCATTACTCGTCAGCGATATTGTTTTGGTATATATTTAGAAAATTATACTATTTTAGGTTAGAAGGCTTCAAGAAGATAACTTTGCGATGTGCTGCTACCGCGTCACCGCAACCAACGTAAGTCACGATGTTATAATATCTGTTATTAACGGAGTTTCAGTTTGGTTAGATATTCTGTTAACGATTGGTCAATACTGTGAGCAAAATTTCTATAAAAAATCTAGTTGCTGAAGCGACTAAGATACAGTTAGCGTTGATTTATCTTAGGCAACGCGAACCGAAGTCTATTTCAATCTCTAGTCAGTCCCTGAATTGTAGGAGGGATCTAATCAAGTGTAACCGTATACATTCTACGGGTATATATTTTATGTAAAAATGGCACAAAGATTGAGACACAACAACATATAGAACTCAAAATATTCAAAATTTGCAATAATGAGTTTGGATTTTAAGTTATAAGGTTGCCAAAATAATTTACAAAAGCTAAATTTAAGCAATTTACAATATATATAAAAGCTAAATTAGTTATATTTTATTATGACGCTATTATAACTAAATGACAGATTAAAGTATTTGTCAAATTTAGCAAATAACGAATTCGGTTAACGATCTGTGTGTACATACCATGCCTGCTGAATCGCTGTACAATATCAATCTGTATCGCTTCGGCGTAGATTAAGTGTCATAACCTATAAAGGTAAACTCTATTACAACTCATTTCTACAAGTGCAAACACATTTGGCAAAACAAAGAAATAGTAATAATAAAACAACAGAGAAAGTTTTTTAATAGTAATAATGTAAATTTCTTAACATCATACATGGTCGTGGGGTAGAGAGGGTTGCCCTCTGTTGTCCAGGTTCCCTACCTTAAGGTCCAGACCCCCTCCCTCCCGTCGAGGTCCCGACTACCCTTCCACCCTGACAAGTTACTCGACTCTCCCTGGAGCCGCCGCAGTCGCGTACCGCAAAGGTCATTGTCGCTGCGCCGAAGGCACCGCACTCTTACTCCTGCCCCCGACTACCGGCAGCACCATCTGAGGGCCCAAGGCGCCTGCTGGAACCCCTTTCTGCGGGACAACGGATCATGAACATATCTGCATATCACCTAAAGCGAAAACTTTCTATTGCTGGATTTATCGCTATAACTTTGTCGTTACGATTGTTTTTTCTGTTGCAGATATAAATGGTCCAAAGACGGCGCCGTGTTCGATATCAATAACGACGAGCGAATCCTACGTCGGTCGGGGGGTGAAGGCACATTTACTATGAGCAATTTACGTCCACAAGACGAAGGAACCTATGTTTGTTCTGCGTCTAACTCGCTAGGCAACGCTGTCGATTATTCGGTGAAAGTGGCGATGACGTGTAAGTTTAGTTTCGCGCTCTTTGTCCTTGTTGCACCACTTATGGCGATTGACAGTAAGTTTAGTCCAAAAATCATGTCTGACCAAATTTTATGTACATAAATGAATGCTGGTATTGAATTAAACAAGTTCGAAGGTAGACGGCGGCAGCTGTATGCACAAACTATTAACCAATGGATGGCCGGTTTGCATCCAAATAGAATTATGATAGTTATTTTAGAGTAGATTTTGTAGGTATAGTTTTATAGTCATGGGCTAGCTCAGAGTATACACAGTACTAGCCAAGTTTGTGCAAAAACATTTAAAAGTGGCCAGAAAGTCTAGTAGGCCATAAAGTGTTGAGTTTTATATCAAGTTGTATCCATAGTTATAACCAGTATGGTGCTTCCGAGGATTTGGCTATCAAAATCCTGGCAATTGCTCACTTATTCTTTGGATTTGCACAGCCATGAACTTTAGCTGTGAATAGATTTTCATTAAACATGTAAAATATCAAACAATGTTTGTAACCGATAAAAATTGGCTAACATCATCATACATATAAAAATTTAGATACACTCACGTTTCGACCCCGGCCCGCTGAGTTATATTGACGCGACTTTGTAACCAAATAAAAATTATCGAACATCATCATAAATATAAAAATTTAGATACGCTCACGTTTCGACCCCGGCCTGTTGAGTTATATCGACACGATTGGATGACACCGTTCGAGCGAGAATGCATTGCTCCACCGGGACGGCCAACTCCTGAAGTATTTTGGCTCCGCAAAGGTCGCGATAGGTCAGATCTAACGTTTCACTCTATCAATTCGAGTCATATATCAGTTGTGCCCGATTATGGACGGGTAAGTTTACTATTTATTTTTAAAATTTTAATTTTAATTTTTTTTTAAATTTTCATTTTAATTTTGTTTTTAAAATTTGAATTTCCTACCTTGCACATCTTTACTAGTGCTACGGATTAACATATTAAGTAATGGCGTACTGCTCGACTAGCTATTCTCAAATAATTGTAAGAATGTAGAGTTAAGTGGAACCAACTAACCGTCTAGTGCTACACCAGTGTAGCAAAAACAAATTTCATTTGTAGAAAATATAGTTTCGGCGAATGTAAATATTTTATCATTTTAGGTTTCATTATGGCTAAAATTGATGGAGAACCACCAACTCGGTAGTCAAAAGGTTGTGCGGAGATTAGTAGAGCTTTGTTTAGGCATCAAATCAGAACCTGTACAGAACTTAGAAATTTCAAGCCTATCCCAAGCGATGGTCAGGACAAATCCTATTTTCTGTTTTAATTGACAATTCAAAATTTTCATTTTCATTTCATTTCAGTCGACGATTTACTTTTCGTACGTCGACGCCATGGAAGAACAAGATTCGGATTTGTTTTACACGTGTGCTGTAAAGAATCCGGTGCTCAAAGATTACAAATTTGGAGAACAATTTCAATTTGTTGTACGTGACGTTGACGCAAGTAAGTTATTCCGTCATTGAGTTTGCTTTTTACGTATAATTGTGTCATAACCTGCAGTTTTCTGAATATAACTTTGGCATGTAAATGTCCGCCTACAGGTGTCAGCAATTTTTTTTGTCATTAAACAAATATATAGCCATCACTGACTTGTGCTGTTCGAAACTTTGTTCAGATGGATATGCAATAAATATTCGTGCATCTGTGGATGCACTTTTATTCCGGTTACGAAAAATAAGCCATCCTGGCATTCATTCATTCATTCATTCACCTATAATGTAACAGCCCGAAATTTCAGGGATTCAAATAAGACATTCAAATAGGAAAAAGCAGCCAAATGAAGGTCAAAAGTTTGGAAAATGGGTATGACGGGCGATCGGATACCGGTGGAGCGTAACTTGGATACTATATTGTGTATCGTTCATCGCTGTTATAAAAATAAAAATGTACCATAATTGTGATTTGTCATATTGTCACGCTCCACCCGCCCGAGGTGCTCTGGGTGATTTTGGCACTACAATTGAATACTCCTGCTATTAAGTATGGTATCCGGTCGGCCATAATATCGTTGTGTTGGTAATATAATGTGCACTTTATTTTTATATCTGATATTGTGGAAGAGCATATTACTGAATCAAGAAGTAAGGTGATGGACCAAATTTTCGGGAAAGAAAGACAAAGACCTTATCTAAACGTTAATTTTATAGGGGGCCACTAAGAAACGAAAATTTCTATATTTTCTGACACTCCCGGCTAGTTAGGCTTATCACCTCACAAACAGGGGTTCCCCAGGGCTTCAAATTTCGTATTCGGGCCAACTTGGCCCCTACCGGTAGGTACTTAGGGACCCCTAAGTAGGCGTTTAAACACCCAATTTTAAACGACCTAAATCTTAATCAAAATAACCAAAACTCCCCGGTTTTTCGGTCTCTACATCTCCACAGGGTCTAAACCGGGGCCACCCAACTTAACCGGTCCGAGCAGGACCCGGATAACCCCATCGGGACGCTAAAATTTTCTGTTTGCGACACACAAAACGGCCTCTAACAGGCCACCCGTGGGAGCTATATTAAAATTAACACTTTTATCAGTAGGCGACCAGCCAGGGCATGAACCTGGTCCCGCCCCCGGCCGCCTACTGTTTTCCGTTGAGTTTCAATTGGCAAAAATATGTTTAAAGCAGGATACAAATTCGGCACCCTGGGCGCTCGTATATTTTGTCGTTTCAAAATTGTTGCGCCGACCAGCGCGAGGTTTAGGGCGTGTTGGCAGCCTTCGGCCACGGCCCAGCTAAAATTGTTTACGACGTCGTAGGGGCACTGTGTCGGCGTAGTGTTATTATGTTATAGTGTATCTCAGTCGCTGCCGATTGTGGCATTGTTAATATTTTTTTGTGTTTATTGAATGATGTTTCGAATATTAAATTTTGCCGCACAATCTTTGAAGAAGCCAAAGCAACAAGAAAGGAGAGTCAGGACAAAAAGGGAAGGGGGGAACGAACCTGGTATAAAAGCAGAAACCTCAATGCAGCAATGGGACCAGTCGAGGACAACGCCGCTAGAGTCGGCGGCTTTTACAGTTTGTAGTTGGCGGTTGTCGCCACTTTAAGTGTTTTGCTTGCAAGGCTTTCGGTTTTCGGTTTCGCTTTTGCTCTTTATTTTTCCAGGAGTGGCTCTGGCTGTGCAGAGGCAGTGCAGAGTCCCCCCTGGTGACTTCTTTTGCTTTCGCTAAAGTTTACCGGTAAGGGGCTGCCCTTGCGGGTATTGGTGCGTCCGAAAGGATGTCCCCGCGCACCGGTAAGTGCAGACCCGACGAATTGGAAATTGTTCACGCTGAAGTTACTCACGAAATCTTAAGTCTCGACTGGTTCCCCGCTCGCCGGGTCACCATTTTCCACTTTGGACCCGCTGGGCGAAAATTACTTAGTGATGTGAACAGGGAACAAAACAACACACGGGAAGGGGGGAGGACGTAGGGACAAGGGAGGGGTAAGGTTCTGAAGTAAGGCAATTAAAGCAAGAAACATGTATAAGCGTGTTGACATGGAGGCAGCCGCTCAGGCAAAAGTTAGTTGAGTATTAGTAAGGATCCGCGCTAGGCTTCTCATCATTGAGCCTTGATCCCTGAGCGTCTCAGCAAATCGTTCTCCTTAAGGTCGTTTTAAAAAACCCAGTCTTCCAGGCCGTTTTAGACACGGTAGAAGACTGTAATAATTTTCATCAAACAGTTTAAGATCCCGCCACAAATTGGCACTATGAAACAAGTCTAATTTTTCCAATGACCTTCAAGAGATAATGGAGCTTCTTTCGATTAGTGCTCTATCCGTGCTCGCTTTCGAAGTCGTAGCTTGAGTCGAGCTTAAGTCATAGGAAAATATATAAGAACTACTCCAGGTCACACGATTCAAAGACCCAGTTATTGGGTAGGCAGAGCGAGCGGTCCGCTCGGAACGGACGCAGTCATTTGCACGCGTGAGGGAGCCTAAAGGAAATTAATAACGGAACCCCTGACGCTAGCCCCAGAAAACAGAGCTTCTACTCTGAGATTTGTCTCGCTCCGAATAAAATTTTTTAGTCAACTAACCCAACAAATCCAGACGGGTCTCAGGCCGTTTAGACACGGTAGAGCACCCCGTCACGTATTTTCACAATAGAACAATCACCGATGGGTCGATGCGGCCGCTCCATAGGGAGTGACGTATCAGGACCTGTCGTGCGTTGTTGTCCCCATTTCTCACGGTTTTGCAAATCTATCATTCTAACCATGCAGGGGTATCCGAAGTGTTTTTAAGCTTAAATCACAACTAGTGTCTTTTGGTACTCAAACTGGGTAGTTCGTTGAGGGCGCGGCAGCACGCGCCCTATCCATGCTTGCAAATGACTGCGGCCTCCAGCTAAATCAAAGGCGCTTGGAGAGGAGCATGACCAAAACAGGAAACGAGACGGAGCCAGCTGCAGCGTATAGTCAAGTCAAATTTTAAGGCAATTTTTATGCCCGCACCCGTTAGTCGAGCGACGACCCTGAGGAGGACCCAAAACAATTGTTTTCCCCAATCTTTTGTGAAGGAAAACGTATAGGCGCGGACCCATAAACCGTTTAGACACGGTGGGTTGCAGTACAGCGCCCTGTTTACATGTCAAAATCATCAATTCAAAGAATCGTTACAAGACAGACAAAATTCGGGAGAAGACGGCAACGTCATCCTTCTTTTGTTGACGACCCACGTAAGCTGGCCCTGGTGCACGCAGAGTTAGATGACAAAATGACAAAATCCCATTCCAAGCAAACAGCAGCTGACGTCCGGCTTCAACAATAACGAACGGCACCTGAGGTGGATACGAGAGTAACAAGGAAATGACAAGAGGACGTCCGATAGTTCAGAGCGTTTTCACGAGCCAAACCAGCCAACGGTCGGCATAGGATGGTTTTCCGCGTCCTGTCAGGCGGGTAAGGCAATCCACAAGGCGCAAACATCAGGGCTGCAAGCGGTATAGATTTTTACTTTGGGATTTAATCAGGATTCACATCACCCATTCGGTACCTAAATATATTCCGGGGTGCCCTGCGAGGTAACCATGTGCCTTGTTG
>JASANE010006987.1:0-26552 GCA_030248225.1 Trileptium ribeirensis
TGCCAATTTTTGCCCATTTTTGCTAATTTTTGTTAAAATTTTCTGCGAGCCTCCGGCGCATATGGGCGAGTTGCCGACCCTCGGGGGATCGGGCTACTTTCAAGAGGGTAGTGGGCGTACCGGTGAAGCCTCACAGGGGATAACCTCCTGTCCCAATATGAGTATGTATGTTTTGATATACTGCTAATTGAGTCAAAATTTAATCTCTTCATGTCCGATGACCCTGCCAAATGGTATAAAAAACGGACCTTTGTGACGCGTTGTAACTGTGTTTGTCGCTTGACGTATGGTTTCACGTGCCTTATTATTCACACGCTTTCGTGAGGTTTAAAGAACAGATCAACAGCTCTTAGATAGTTCAATGGTTTGCGTACGCCGCTTCCACCCACAGAGGCGAAACTGAATTCTTCGTAGCACCATGAGATGGTCAAAAGGTGCACGATACACAAATTAACTCAGACATTATTGGGATGAATACCTGGCGCCGTCTTGACTTTGTCAAAAGTTGCACGACCCACAGACTAGTTTGGATTTTAATGATTAATGTTCCTGCCGCGAAAACAAAAAGTAAGCTCGTGCTTACTAAAACATTATAATATAGTATAAAATATCGCCGCACGGGATTTGGCTACTAATGATATTGTTAATTTTAGAACAAATGTGGTCTGGAATCTTTGAATTATTGTACTATCGACAAATGAGACACAAACTTAAACGACAACATTTATCTTAAATTAATTTTAATTTTGGTCTAGGAAGTATCAACATTAATATATTTTAGATATGATTGCCTCAGTACAAAATTTTGTAGTAACTAATTTTAATACCTGCACACTGTTCCGATAAAGAGTTTAACTCATCATTTAACCCACAGTTTTCGGTGGTCGGTACAAACTTTCCCCGATCTGTCAAAACAGGCCTTCTCTTTTGAATCTCGCTAGTACATGCGTCCCTTCCGCACTTCCCGGACCGTCGGCTTGTGCCGCGCAACACTGTACCCCGGATCCTATTATTTTTCTTGAAAAAGCTTTGTATTGATACAATAATTTGTGTGCACTCGCAGACTCCTATATCACTCATCGGCATCATAGATTTGATTCATACTGTTCCTGAACGCTCTCACACAACTATGGCACTCTCCACTCCTCACATTGCTTAGTTCTGAGCCGACCCGCCATCGGGGCAGATCAGGCTTTCCCTTATGCTGTTTGGATAATAAAGACGGGTCGAATCACAACCCCGAGCGAGCATCGGGACGTCACAAGGTAAAAAGTCAAACATTAAACCTGTCGAACAATCGCAGTATTGTCGAGAGGGCTGGGAGGTTGGGGAACCAGTCGGCTCGGAAAGTTCAAGCGAAACCGTGAAATCGCTGCCTTCCCAAGTCAGAACAGTGTGATCCAGATCCCTCCCCATGTTGCATGGATGGAAGGTTCAAGCCGAGCATAAACGAGAAAACGCGAAGAAAAAACAAGGGAAATGCCCAAAATTTATATAAATACTAATACTAAACAAAACACGTCAGAGCGACAATCGCTATGTCCAAACTCAGACGTCGACTGGCCCCGATGCTGCTTCGTGAGACTCTACCTCTAGTCTTCGTGTGTATTTGGACTGTGCCTAAAATGTAAAATTTCAATTTTCAAGCCTAATATAACAACGTATGTGTATAAACCAGAAGAAAGCAGACATATATACATATAGAAAGCAAAAACAACCGCTATACCTCTATGAAACTAGAAAGACAATGATATGTAAAAACGCCGCCTCACATCGTAAGTAGGCGCTGGTCGACCACAATATTGCAATAGCGCCGCACGACAGTGCTGTCAGTTATACCGAGGCGCTTTGGCAATTAACTCACTCGTAAACAAAGTGCCCTAAACCTCGTTCTTGTGTAAGGAAAATTTTCCAAGCAGCTCGCTTATACAAGGCCTATCGACAGGACAAAAATTTAGATAAAAATTAAATTTATGGTATTTTTAGAAGCTTAGGAAGGCGTTGTGGCCGCAATTGGAGCCAGGCTTTCTCTTGGCTGCTCGCCTGCTTAGGAAAATCGATTTGTTATATCTGCCCAGTAGTTAACCGCACAGAGGCCATTTTATGTCGCCCAGACGGAAGATTTTTTATGTAACAGCGGTGTTATTCGGGTATCTTGCTCAAACGCGGGATCGTGAGGTTCGGGATAAATCCAACAAATAGTTGAGGGTTGCTAGTAGTACGGAGCCCAAAAAATTTGGGAGCTCTTGGGTTCCTGGTGTCGCTTCGGGCAATTAAAAATAGCAAATTTATAAGCTTTAAGCGGCGCATATAAGTTTCATATTGGTAAGATTTTGGTGGCTCAACTTTTCAGGGTCCCTGGGACCTTTTTAGATAAGTCTTATTACTCGCTGCTCGTGGTAACATAGTAAGCTTGAGAAGTTTGGAGCATAAATTGCTCCTTTACATTAGTTGATTTTCTTAACTATTATGCTTATTACACTATTATTACACCGCTACTGTGGTTCTTCCGGGAGTGAGTACGCCGCCCTTGTGTCTATGAAAAGATTGTATTATACATAATAAATTTTCTGCCCATTTACGTTAGTTGCAGGTTGTGCGTTCATACATTCAAACATACATATATGCCGCACTCAATTATTAACATGTTATAGATTGGTAATAAAGTTTTGTGGCTGATGCACACTGGGATCAATCCTACCGGGACGCGAAAACCACAATAGATGAAAACGTAGATTTGATTCAACATTCTATTCGATGTTGTCCGAGCACACAACAGCATCCAGTACAAGGTTTACAAATCCATTTTGGTTCCACATATGCTGTTTATATGTATGATTGATCTGGGTTGGTACTACGCTCGGTTCAAGTAAGATCGTCCGATATCGATCATTCAGGCATCGTTTTATTGCATTACCTCGAAATCACCGCGGGTGGAGCGTGACGACGACAAAGACATAATTGAATAACCACATTATTTAATCAATTACGAAAAACAGAACAACAGTTTACCCAATCTCGTTCCGATGGTTCCCGGTCGTTCTTCATAAGCATTACTTTGGATTAATTTAAAACTAAATTTCGTTTTTTCAAAAACGGGGTTTTACTTATATAAACACAAAAGTTATGTATATAAGTACGACTGAGGAGGTTCGTACAATCCTCAGTCTTCGACACAATTTGCATTTATTTCACCTTGTATTTTGTAAAATACTGCATAACTGCATATTTTAATGAACTGTGGTCCTGACATACATTAAGACAGAACAGTTAGAGGATTAATATCAAATGTAAAGTAAGACTAAAGGTTAAGTCTTGCATTATACAAGGTGTTCCGCGACGATTAATTCTTAAGCCTAATTCTCCCAATCGCGCTTAGTTTCATGGCCGTAGCTTGCTCTCGTAATTATGTGATGAAGATCATTTTCGATACGTCGTATCTTCGGGGTACGACTGTCCATTGATTGGGGTTACCATATTGGCACAGTTGAATGGCCGAGGTATTGTACGACGTTTAGGGTTTAGTCACAAGTGCCGCACCAAGCTTTTTTCACGTGAACATGTCGCCATAGTGGACATGGAATTCTATGTTTCTTCGAAACGTTTGATGATGATGACTTAGATAATCACGTTGTAAAAATGTCATTACATTTCTGGCACAGTATTGCCATCTTTTTTAAGCAGTTATTACTTAAGAGCGCTAGATATGCCGAAAATGGAGTTTACTTCATAAACAAATAATCATAGCAAATATATAATTGTGTTCAGCAGTGCCATTAAAGAAAACAAATTTTCAGCGCTTTGATTAAACTTGTAATTTTTTCCTGAATATGGTAATAGGTTTACGCAATAATCGTTAAACTACTTGCATACTAATAATCAATCACCGGCAATAATTAAGTGTGGTTGTAATTAACTATTGGATAAACTCAAATGGTGAATATTAACAAATAGTATTTTATTGACAATCACTATTTCAAGCTGACGTAAGATAATGTTCCAATTTTGGTATTTTTATCGATGAAATATACTTCAGCCTGAAATCTTTCGTTTCAATGTAACATGTATTAAGTTGGGCTGGCATCGTATCGCCTTCTATATAACGTTGGGGTCAGTCGGTTGGCCTTGTTGTTCAGGGTTGTGTGATGCCTTCGGCGCGGATGTTCCGGCGTCTACGGCGTCTACAGAGTCACAACCTATAGAAACAATAATGTCAAAGCTTGTTGGATGTGATATAACAAACTTTTGAAATAGATTAGAATAACTACGGCAAACAAGACCAGACAATTAACTTACTAAGACCAAATGTTTAAATTATGAAGTCTGACCAAAATTAATCTATTTTACAAAGTTTCCACTCATCCAAGTAAATTAAATGTTCTAATAATTAGTGTTCAAGTTTTGGTTCAATTTTGGGTTCTTTTCCATTATACCCCAGAGCCTGCGTTTGCCCAAAAATGATTAGATTCTGGAAATTTTGGTATTTGTGTGATCCTTGAGACCTCCGCTGATCATTTCGACCAAAAAATTGAATTTTTAAAATTTTCATTTTTTTGGATACGAGGGGTCTCAGCCTCCGATATTTTTGGCTATAACTTAGGATCCCGTTACTGGATCCCGTTAACCGTTATCGCCATTCGATTCAGCTGGTCAAGCCACGTTGAATGGTAGGTAAAAATCCCTTGGGACCCAAAAAAATCGAAAATTTTAAAAATTCAATTTTTTGATCGAAATGATCATGGGAGGTCTCGAGGATCACAAATATACCAAAATTTCCAGATTCTGACCATTTTTGGGTAAACGCGGGCTGAGGGGATAATGGAAAAGAACCCAATTTTCTACTAACCATATAAGAGATTATATTGATATATCCATTGGCCGGTACTGGTTGGTACTATTTTAGCAGCCTACGCATGGCTGCTGCAAACTTGGACCAAAGGTGGAACCCTATCTTTGGTTATACTTCGATGACGAACAGCCCAAAAAGGCATAATATGTCCATCCCGAAAAGAGGAGTATTAAGCATACACATTCAAAACACTACCCGGATGTGTAAACTTCGGATATTCCTCCATTGAAACAAGTAAAGCATTTAGGCGTTACTATGGATTTATTATTAATCTGATCACGAAAAGACTGCTATATGATCGATATGCTGCTACGATGCTTCGTTAGTTGTGGCATTATTTGTCTTATTACAAGCTGTTTGAATGTTTGATTTATGTACGGTCTTAAATTGAGTACTCTTCGACCAATGATACGTCCACCCGCGAAATCTATAATGTTGAACGCGTTTTGGAGGTGCTTCATTCGCACGCTGTTGCGCGAAGTGTCTAGTATAAATTTAAAGGTTTAGCCTGATTTTGCTTCAAAATGTATTTACAACATTAAAATTTCTAAGGAATTCTAGCAAAGGTTTATGGTGAACATATCAGGGAAAATGTCAACCATCGGTTCCACTGTCCGTTCAATAACCTCTTTCGATTTTTTCGTGCACCGATTAGAATGAAATGACTTAACACTTTTACGGTCGAGCTGGTTTTTGTACTGTGCAATGTTCGACAAACTGATGCCTGTGTCGCGGAGTAAACTTTGATTGCGTTAGTGAGAACGGCTTCACAAAAAGGTAAGTTATTTGGAGGGTGTTGCTCGGCTCAAAGGAACCTCGCAAGCTAAGCCAATAAAAACGTGCGCACAAACATCCGTCACGCGACAAAATCAGTTCAAACAGTTCAGATCAGGCAATATGTCTGATGCCAATTGGCACAGTTGGCAAGAAGCGGTTAAACCTTCAAGATATTCTATTCACTTGAAAATTTGTACGTTTTATGGCGTGTGAGTGCTTTCTAGAAGGTTAATCTTTCATACTGGTGAACGAAACATGCGTCCCTCACCAGTGTCTCACGAGTATTATGCTATTTATCAAGGCTATAGATACCACTTATAAATTATGCATCTGTATATTTAACAAAGTTTGGCTCTATACCGTTTATTGTGTCTTTATTTATGTGCATATATTACATCCTTATTAAATTTTTAACTTAGCGTTTTCTTCCGATTAAAATTCTCCATTTCGGTACTCCATGGTACAACGGGTTCCGATACTGCTTGCGTTGAAGTAGCTGTAGCTCAACCGGATCATATCGTTCTGGCGAAGTTGACTCTTTGGTTCCAGAACATGTTGGCAATAGTTGCAGCAAAGTAACGCACAAAAATATCGACGTTGCTGCCACAATCAAACGCCGAGAACGTTGGCGTAGATTCATCGTGATTTAGATAGAAGTTTCAACTACTAATATTTTGTAAACAATATTTAACGAAATTATGATTTAAAGTATGTATTATGCAATGTAAATTATTATAAATTCAAAATTATTGTATTAATAGCCTAAAAGAGCTATTACTAAAGTAGATCAGAACCATAACAGCTGGTCACCGGTGGCTCAGTTTTTAATGTTTGTTTTGGGGGGACTTTGGGGAAATGAAAAAGGCTGGGGATACAAAATTATGGTTTTCACCTGGCATTTTGACTCCAGGATACTTATGCGAAAGGTCTTTGATCCCAGGTTACCAAAACTTTTTGCTTAGCATGCATTCTCTGTAGCCCCACAGCCCCCCTCTGTGACTTTACAGCTACAGCCAGAGCCGAAAGAAAGAGAACACGCTTAACGGCAACTTTCAAAGATTTCAGTTAATAATTTAGTACAAGCACGCATATGCCTTTTATCCACTTCCCGCATGAATTATTCTGTATTTTGCATAATGTTGAGCAAGCATTTGCTGCGGCACCGGATTGAACGTAAATAGTTTCGGTGAGACCCTTGTAAATTAGCCGCTACTACGGTAATTAGGAGCTGTTGCTCGGTTGCTTAAGAATCCTCACAACGAGACAGCGGAGAACAACGCAGCAACGAATGTGCAAACGTACACGGCACAAAAAACTCAGGTATACAAAATGCACAATAATTCATGCGGGAAATGGTTAAACAGAATTAACACCATTGCTCAATTAACCATTTCCCGCATAGGATCGCACGTTTGTGACAGCGTGCATTGCGACACGATGCACTAATTCAGTTTGTTTTACGGAGTGCGTTTGTACGTGCGTTGCTGTTCGCTCGCTTTATGAGATTCTTTAAGGAAACGAGCAACAGCTCCTAAATGGCATAGTGGCTAAAGAACAAGCTTCTCACCAAAACAATCTATATTATTTTGGCCGCCGCGGAAAAAGTTTGGTCAACATTTTACAAAATGCACAGTAATTCATGCAGGAAAGGCTTTTTAAAAAAATTTAGCTTTTCGCTCGCTTTCTGAGGGTTTTTAAAAAATAGCATAGTGGCTAACGTACAACCCTCTCACCAAAACAATCTATATTATTTAGGCCGCCGGGGAAAATGTTTGCTGAGCATTGTACAAAATGCACAGTAATTCATGCAAAAAAAAGTGTTAAACTAAACTAAGATCAGCCAATTTAACCCTTTCGCGTATAGAATCACACGTGTGTGATGACAGCATAGGTTGCGACACGATGCACTAATCAAGTTTGTTTTGCGGCGTACGTTTGCACGTGCATTGCTGTTCACTCGCTTTGTGAGGTTCTTTGAGAAACCGAGCAACAGTTCCTAAATAGCACAGTGGCTATCGTACAAGGGTCTCACCAAAACGATCTATGTTCTTTCGGCCGCCGCACCAAATGTTTGCTCTACATTGTACAAAATGCACAATAATTCATGCAGGAAGGGTTAAACAAAATTAAGACTATCGCTTAATTGACCATTTCGCGTATAGAATCACACCTGTGTGACAGAGTAACGTTGCGACACGTCGCAGTAATCAAGTTTGTTTTGCGGCGTACGTTTGCACGTGCATTCCTGTTCGCACACTTTGTGAGGTTCTTTGAGAAACCGAGCAATAGCTCCAAAATAGCATAGTGGCTAAAGAACAAGCTTCTCACCAAAACAATCTGTATTATTTTGGCCGCCGCGGAAAAAGTTTGCTGAGCATTGTACAAAATGCACAGTAATTCATGCAAAAAAGTGTTAAACTAAACTAAGACCGGCCAATTTAACCCTTTCGCGTACAGAATCACACGTGTGTGACAGCGTAGGTTGCGACACGACGCACTAATCAAGCTTGTTTTGCGGCGTACGTTTGAACGTGCATTGCTGTTCACTCGCTTTGTGAGGTTCTTTGGGAAACTGAACAGTTCCTAAATAGCATAGTGGCTAACGTACAAGCTTCTCACCAAAACAATCTATATTATTTGGGCCGCCGCGGAAAAAGTTTGCTGAGCATTGTACAAAATGCACAGTAATTCATGCAAAAAAAGTGTTAAACTAAACTAAGATCGGCCAATTTAACCCTTTTGCGTATAGAATCATACGTGTGTGACAGCGTAGGTTGCGACACGACGCACTAATCAAGTTTGTTTTGCGGCGTACGTTTGAACGTGCATTGCTGTTCACTCACTTTGTGAGGTTCTTTGACTAACCGAGCAACAGCTCCTAAATAGCATAGTGGCTAAAGAACAAGCTTCTCACCAAAACAATCTATATTATTTTGGCCGCCGCGGAAAAAGTTTGCTGACCATTGTACAAAATGCACAGTAATTCATGCAAAAAAAGTGTTAAACTAAACTAAGATCGGCCAATTTAACCCTTTCGCGTATAAAATCACACGTGTGTGACAGCATAGGTTGCGACACGATGCACTAATCAAGTTTGTTTTGCGGCGTACGTTTGCACGTGCATTGCTGTTCACTCGCTTTGTGAGGTTCTTTGAGAAACCGAGCAACAGTTCCTAAATAGCACAGTGGCTATCGTACAAGGGTCTCACCAAAAACTATCTATGTTCTTTCGGCCGCCGCACCAAATGTTTGCTCTACATTGTACAAAATGCACAATAATTCATGCGGGAAGGGTTAAACAAAATTAAGACTATCGCTTAATTGACCCTTTCGCGTATAGAATCACACCTGTGTGACAGAGTAACGTTGCGACACGTCGCAGTAATCAAGTTTGTTTTGCGGCGTACGTTTGCACGTGCATTCCTGTTCGCACGCTTTGTGAGGTTCTTTGAGAAACCGAGCAATAGCTCCTAAATAGCATAGTGGCTAAAGAACAAGCTTCTCACCAAAACAATCTATATTATTTTGGCCGCCGCGGAAAAAGTTTGCTGAGCATTGTACAAAATGCACAGTAATTCATGCAGGAAAGGGTTATACAAAATTAAGACTATCGCTTAATTAACCCTTTCGCGTACAGAATCACACCTGTGTGTAAGAGTAATGTTGCGACCCGACGCACTAATCAAGTTCGTTTTGCAGCGTGCTTTTGCACGTGCGTTGCTTTTCGCACGCTTTATGAGGTTCTCTAAGGAACCGAGCAACAGCTGTCAAACAGCATAGTGGCTAACGTAGAAGGCTCTCACCAAAACAATCTAGATTCTTTTGGCCGCCGCGGAAAACGATTGGTCAACATTGTACAAAATGCACAGTAATTCATGCAGGAAAGGGTTATACAAAATTAAGATTATCGCTTAATAAACCCTTCCGCGTACAGAATCACACCTGTGTGTAAGAGTAATGTTGCGACCCGACGCACTAATCAAGTTCGTTTTGCAGCGTGCTTTTGCACGTGCGTTGCTTTTCGCACGCTTTATGAGGTTCTTTAAGGAACCTCATAAAGCTCCTAAATAGCATATTGGCTAACCTAAAAGGGTCTCACCACAAACGATACATATTGCGAATATTCCAATGCATATTAATGAGACTGACACGGAAACCTGGACTTTTATTGTAACGCCTGATTTCTATCTATCTTCAACGCAATCATAAAACCCCTAATCTTTGTTACAAAAGATATGGTATATTGTTTGGGCGTTCACAGATGTGATCATGCTTGTGTAGCTTTTGCCTTGTACCTGCAACGACACATTTGTTGCACAATTTGTCGTAAAATCGCTCTAAACTTCATTGTAATATTAATGTAATTATTTGGATCTGTATGTAGTTTGACGAATTGTCAACGTTGTGCATAGTAAAAATGTCCCCGTTTAGCAATTAGAACTAGATGTTCTTCGAACAACAACGAACATCTAAAACTTTCACACGGTGATATAATAAAGGCGTTAGTGGCAGGTGTTTGAAATTGTTCATTCGACCACAGCTGAAGATTTTCAATGTTGTGCGAACAGGAAACTAATAAGTCCATGTCAGTTTCCCGATTTAGAAGTCAGATCAGTAACTACATCGAGTTATGCGGCAGATTTTGCCCGTTGATTGTACCCAATTGATTGTACCCGACAATTTTACGTTACTGTGAACCAGCTTCAAACCTTCGTTTCACATGCATTAAGATATGAATAATTGTGTTAACTTCGAGCGACTCTCATTAGGGTAACGTTTTGTGGTTTCTTCAGGAGCTTCTGTACGCATTAGGCACGGATGCCTAAGGTACAACAAGGAGAGGTCTGTGCCGGTCACAAAAAACGCTCGCGGAAACCTACCATATTTTTTACGCTTATACTTGGACTGAACCTGTACAATTGTGATACCATAAATTTGAATATAAAGGTTTCATGTGCCTCGTTTTTATGTTTTGAATTGATAATTTTTTGGAAATATTGTTATTCGGCCGTCCGTTCAGCCGGGATATCATATGTACTTTAGCCATATAATTTAAAGTTTTTTGAACACAGCATAAGGTGGCGCATATCCTTTGAATTGCTGATTAGTTGGTTCAAATCAATAACAGTTATGGTCCGAGTTGCGCGCCAATTGAAATCAATATGGCTGTTACTGTTATATATCCCTGCATTTTGTAAATTTTTTGGCTCAAAGAATTGCATTGCAATTCCGTCAGGACTATATATTATATATTTCATTGGGCGTAATAGATGCAGCGTTCCGTTTGCTTTGAACACAAAGAGTAGCCATTTTAACTTAGGTTAAAAATATTCAAAACAATACAATTACAGCAAAACTGAAAGGCCGTGTTCACATTGCGTCCAATCTGGTATGTTCCGATTCAATCTGACCCTATTTATTATCACATTGCATCCGTTGCAATACGACTACGTTCCGCGCCTATCGTATATATAACGTACATATGTGTATATAGGTGGCGAAGGTCCATCGGCTGTAGAGGGTAGACTGTCTTTGGGGCGGGTCGTCGGAGGAGGTCCTCAGAGGGGGGTAGGGGGAAGAAGTATTCCCCACCGAGATTTCTAGCAATTTTATCCAATTTTTCCCCATCACTAAAAGCTTGCGTACTGAATGTTACAGAAACAAGTTTCTTGCTGGAGTGCTGACATAGCTGATGCATCACGTATTGAAATTACATAAAATTGAGATAGTTGTGATACTAAATAAATCAAAACCGGAACTAAAATTATAAGAAATGCCATCCTTTAAAAATGTAATAAATTCCGAATGACTGTAAGTATGTGGTACAGTAATATTAATATTTTGGCGATTATCGATATATCAGATATACATAAAAAGAATAAAGCCATATATGACACGATGGATTAGACAACCATGATATCTTAGATAATTCATTCAGGCTTGATATAAGACTAATCTAATTCTAGTATTATTAGCGGGAGCTGTAAGTGAAATTGCAAGTAGTGATTAAATAAGCAGATAGAACTTGAGATCAGATAAATTTGTATTTAACGAAGTAATCAAAATTTAGAATTCAATTATTTCCGGCATAATGCATATTCCTGCGCTTAATTTCAATATATATCAGTCTCATGCTAAAATACGCTCGATCATAAAACAAAGGCTGAAGTACATCTACACTGTTAAGCCGAAGTGATGCCCGCAGTAGCTGCTGTTAAGACGTCCATTATTTTACTGTATTCTGTGCGCTGTTTCGTTTTAAGATATTTTAATAACATGGTTTAATGTTGTTTAGCCTTTAAATTTCGTGTGGTTGTTTAATCTGGTTTGTGTTAGTTCAATTTATCTAGGTGTGTCGAATCGAAAGAGACATTAAAGCTCGATTAAATTTAATCAAATATTTTAAAATTTTTTAAAAATTGAGATTTTGTCTGGAATTGTTCCAGCGCATATTCATTAGTTCTAAAATGTCCATGAACAAAATTAGACAATTTTAAATATGTTATTAGATTTGATATATCTCAAGAAATGATTATGGGAAGATACTAAGAAGCCAATATGCACAATAAGAAGAATTATTTAAATTTCGAGGATATTCTATGTTGTGCCGTAAAATATATCAATCAACCCGATCCGACCTGACGCGACCGTAACAAGACCCGACCTAGTCCTACCCGACTCGGTAATACCGGCTATCAATAAATTGGAATAATGATTGATGCAAGGGTTCCTCGCTGGCGTTTTATCAAACGCAGCCACCGCTGCACGGCGAGGATGTGAATCACGCTACAACCACATAGTTTAGATGCTGCTGCTTCGAATATATGATCTTTCAACGTAGAATGCACAGTTCATTAATCCGTGTTGTTACCTTTATATTAAAGAGCTTTACCTGAACCCGACCTGACTAAGTCAACCAAGATCCAAGCCGAACATGACTCGACTTGATTGCAGTCGCTAATTCCTACATGCTAATGACTAATCGACTAATGCCTAATGCTAATGCTAACATAAATCTACCTGATTTCCACACAAGGTGAAAGGTACAATGACTGAAACGCCCATAATCAACGCAGGCTTAGTAAAGAATTTAGTTCAAAGGATTAGCCAAGTTCTCAATTAGCTGCTTGGAATGGATGACTGAAGATTGGTTTGCCGAAACGTGTTAAAGAAACATATCCAGCTAATCGACTAATGGTCCGTTAAATACTGCAGATGTACCAATCTGTTCACATAAAACTTTAAAACGCATGTGAAAAAACGAACTGCAATTAAAAGAAAAAATTTTCCACATACCACAAAGACCTTCTTCGGAACAAAGGCAAAACAATGATTATTGAAACAACCAAAACCATAGCAGCATATCGAAGAACATTTGTGAAAAGAAATAATTGGTACGTTTTCGGCAAAGAGGACATAAAATGTGTGTGCCGAAAAGACTTAAGATCAACCATCTATTTTCTGCAAATCTCAAGCTCGAAAACGTAAGAGAGGAAACCTTACTGATATTAAAAACCAGACCGGCTCATGGGAAATTGCCAAACCAATCATGAAGTGTAACTGTCCTGATGAAATTGAACACCGAGTTTACTAACAGTGTCCTAAAGATAACCGCAACGTTCAGCGGAACTACGCAGTATTTGTGCTAGTCTAAATCAATTTTATGCTGCCATACCGTTCTGTGGTTCGTAGGCACGTCAATATAGATAGCTTTAAGTCATACGACGCGGATCGTATACCTACCACAAAAACCACTTACACAAATTACGTTGTCTAACTTTATTTATAAACGTGCTACACTTAGAATTTTTCAAACTGTTAAATTCTAATAGCGCTTTGAGTAAAGACCGCTGAGTACTTTTTAGTTAACCTACACAGGGACTATTAAAAAACGTGGTTTCCAAAAAAATTTTAAAATGATGTTCTCATGTGGAAGAAAACCTGTTCTATTCAAATAGTCAGATTCTGGTCGCGTGTTAGCTGTCTTGAACTTCTCGATTATAAAATAGTCGGTATAGTTTTTTGATAGAAAGCTCTACATAGCGCTGGTTCAACACTGTATTTTCCTTTCAGCCATTGCGGGCGCTACTAGAGAATACAGCGTAAATAACATGTCATGGTTTACGCAACGCTTACCATTTAACATATATCGCGATACAAATAGCATCAAATTCGCAATGGCAATACGCCCACTGAATCACTATACCCGGAACATGTGACGAATCAGACAAATGGAAAAGCGAAACATGCACAATAATCATTACAAGTGGGACTTAAAAACACGCACTGCATACTATTTGTAATGATGCTTATGATATGTATATATGTATCATAGCATGTAATTCTAGTCGTTATAATTACGCTAATCCCTAATTCAGATAAATTGATGGATCGATTGATACAGGAAATTGCGACATTGCTAAACTCTAAAATCTGTTAAGTTCGGAGTATTCTGTAATCCATGACACCAACCGATTAAAGCGAATTTAGCATAACGAAATAGGGAAGGCCATGACTGGGGTTAAGTTTAAATTTGTGAGTTAAACCTAATGCAGATCGCTATATTTCTTGTAATTATAATTTAGTTGTTCGCTTACCTTTGGCATGTATGAAATATGCGCACAAGAACACAAGTGACAATCCAAGTTCACTGTAATAAGACTATGTGGTTTGTTATTTTAAAAACTTTCCTGATACAATAACAACACATACTGATATATTGAACTGTGAGGCGTAAGTGGATGCAAGGCGAACAAATCAATTCAAGCAAGAAGTTTCTGTACTGTTACATTGTTACAGCATGAATACTGTCCTCAAGGCGAACGACAAACCTGAATCCTCTCCTGTGCAACCTTCACGACAATCTCGGCTAGCTCTTTTCTTCATAATGTGCGCAGCATCACATGTGTTGCACTATGCGAGAAAGGGTTAACAGATCGATGTGCGGGATATTGATTAACCATTTGCCGCCGCATGGCTTAATGTGCATTTCGCGCAATGTTATGCAAACTTTTGCTAGCGGCGGAATAACTGGAACGCTTGGGTGCGATCTTCGTGTGCTACTATTTAACACCTGCCATTCGTACTATGTCCGTACTCATTCAGTTCATATTGCTCGCAGTTCCAGAATAATTTGAATAGGGTGCAAATTTGCATTCCAGCGAAATTCAGCTCGGCAGGCCTAAGCGCTTCTGAACTTAGCTTATGCATATCAAAATGTTACAATTTTAGAGTATTTTAGATTTTACAAGGATGTAGACATTACCCTTTAGTCTAGAAATGTGACAAAATTGTTCACATTCGCTATTGAAAATTATGCAAAACATTGTGTTAAGTAAAGCAAGGGTTCCTGTAGTGAACTCCTTGTGAAATTTGGGGGCGGTAGTCCATTCCTTAAAAGAATCTCAGGTAGGTGGGCTAAAGAGCCCCCAAATAACATTCGGATACCACATGCGAAAACATTGGGTGTAGGCAGAAAACTAATCGCGTCACCATATATAGCAAACTTGATACGTATATCCTAATTTCTGCGAAATTTCTTTAATGTTCTCTTGTTATTACTTAAATGTTGATCAAAATTGTAAAAATTTTGACCACTACTTGATGATTGAAAATGCAATATGAATTTCTGGTTTGATACGAAATTTGAAGTTCGTAAGCGCCTGAACCACAACAAAAGTCTGTAGCCCGCTGAGTTTAATGCCAAGATGCATTTTACGAAGAAAAACAAACGACTAGATGCTTCCCACGGAACGTTTGGGATTCTACAATTTTGAGGCCATACGTTCAACCTGAAGCCTATTATATTGTAATCTACGCTTCCATAGTTCTGCTCGTTGATATTTGTGAACCTACATAGTCTCGGCCTTAGCATATAAATTCATCGTTTATGAATTCACATCAATAGAATAAATGACATAGAAAAGACTTCGGTCATATTTTCTTAGTCCCATGTTAGCCCCATAATTATCTTATATCATTTATTTGGTTCAACAAACAACGACTCCAAATGTAAAAATTCCAATGCCAGCGAGAGTCGAACACGTATTATCTGGACTGGTAGTACGGGACAGTGCACTAGACCACTCGGTCATGTTTCAACAAACATGCCTTGCATTACATTGCGGGCCATTTGAACTTATGTGCGAGTTTCCTAAAAAAGGATTCAAACGATGTGGATAATCCAGTTTAATAATTTAGAGCAGGAAAAAGGTAATTAGCAGCAATATATCGGACCAATGTAGAATCAACCAAACGCTGAAAGCTAGCTACAGCATTTCGCCGTTAGAGCCCGCAAACCCGATTCAAAACCACTACATTCTTGGTAAGGCGATTTTAATCACTCATTATATTCTAGTCGGTTCGTGTCTTTTTGGTCTCTTTTCAACCACTGAAAAATCGTAGATGGCTGCAGCAATTGTTTAGTTTAATGAAATGGCACGGCAGTAGCAGATTAATTAATAGTTGCTATTACCTAAGATAAACCCGATGATAACAAACTGTATTTTTACACCAAAATCGAAATGTGAAAGAACATATCGTAATAAAATTTATATTAAAATATATAATGTCATAACAAAATGAAATCTGCGTATGTCAGAAGTCCAAAGTTGTTGTATGAGAGAAAATTTTGAGTTGACGAGTTTGCGAAAATTTGAAGTTTAAGAAAAACACTGAGATAACATGTTTTCAAATGATAATATTAATTATTAAAACATTAACCTTATCGTTGAATTTTTTAAATTGTTAAAATCGTAGCAGCAATTTTTTCTTCACTGACAACTGAAAACATTAAATTATTTTTCAATAAACTAAAATTAAATGAGCACATAGACTGGATGAGCAAAGACGTGAATGTAGGCAAGTAAGAGACTATATATTTGCAACAAAATGGGCCAATAAATATATTACAAATCATAGAACGTGGTACATAACGGATTATATAACGGATAGTACATGATCAATGGAGGCTTCATACATTATATATGAAATTTTTGCTTCAAGAATCCATATAACGTGGTATATGATCAATGGAGGCTTCATACATTATATATGAAATTTTTGCTTAAAAAACTTGTCGAAATATAGCTATGTCGAGTGAAATGTTAGTTACTTTACCGATGAAAATTGATTTTAAGGTATTTTCGCCATAAAATACAGCTTTTAAAGTACACTTTTCTCATTGTAATCATAGATGCTATTGTATCGACTAGGATATTTAGGTAAAGCTAGTGAGCGGGATAAGTCCGAAACGTCCATATTGTAACGCCCTTATAAATTTCATTTACCAAATAAATCAACATCCTGTTGAATATATTGCCAGGTATTTAGACTTAGTGATATTGAACATCCTGTGTTAAGCAAGTATGCTATTTGACCAGTAGAAACCGAATTTTCCTCTTTCCTATGGTATACAAGATTTTGGGCATGTTGGGTTAGCATGATATTTTAACCCGTGTCACCAACTTTAAAGTTTAAGCTTTTTGAGTTGAATCCAGGAAAATATCCACTCTATTGCTACAAATTCCGACAGTTTCATTTTTCCCCAATTTTATTATGATTATGAAAACTGAAATACAACTATACAAACTCAAAACTAACTTGAAAACGTAAACACTTTCTCAATTAATGACTTCAAAACAAATGCTGTAGTTTTAATTTACGCTAATGTAAGTGTAAATTTGTCTTTCAATAAAAGTCAGATCGGGCTTAGTTTTGTAGACCCGGCTCTGACAAAATATGAACCCACGAACAAATTGCCTATGAATTATCCCTTAATTGTTCAATCTTGAGAGATATTTTTTCTAACTATACTCACTAGATATATTTTTACTTTTTACTAAAGCAGTGTGATTTTAAAGTACTAAAAACATGTTTATATTGTCGTGGAAATGTGAAAAGCTTGCATGCTGACCTTTAGAAAAGCGACTCATATAATTGTCACTTAAGCAGAGGTTAAACTTAAAACTAAACTATAACTGTAATGTTTGAGTTTTACTGCAAACATTATCAACCAATATTGTCAAATGTTATTTGCTAATTAATGCTTGCGTGCTTATTGTAAGTTGGAGCCGTATGTAGTATATATTTAATTATGTACATTTATTGTTTTATAAAACACAAACAACATATTTGTCTACACGAATATAACTACTAAAATTAATATGTTGTGCATTTTTAGAAACATGTAAAGAATTAAAATTATATTTGTATAAAGCGCCTCACATCGCTGACGTGAACAACATATCTTCATGTTAGTTGATAGGTGCCTAGGCCTGTGGATGTAGCACCAGCACGTTAGTCTTCGAGTACCGGTTGGTGCAATATTAAGATCACTCCGCTGATCATTTAATCTTGCGAACTCCACGTGATCAACGACTCGGAAACTAAAGGATTATGTTATGGAGGAGGCTCGATTTTAAACAATCTTGCTCCTCGACTCCGCAGAAGAGTAGTGTAGCGCGTCACTACACTAACGTAACCCGCATAGCTTTAATACGAGTTGACCTGGGCATTTGGTGTAGCGAGAGCTCTCGAATCTTGTAAGCTAGAGGACCACGTTTCTAGTCCTGGCAGGTCAAATATTAAAAGCAGTGGTGGAATTTTTCATTATATTCCTATATATAACACCTTAGGAGACTAATAATTGTGAATAATTAATAGGTAGTAAAAACGGTACGGTAGTGATTAGGCTAAAGACTAAAGCTAAGGTATAAGCTATGACATCAATTGAGGTTAATCAGTCAGGGTTAAACATTCCAGTGTAAAGGCAGTGTTCAATTAACATTTAGCAAAGAGAAGCACAAAAGGATAAGCTAGTCCTTCGCGTAAAGTCAAATAGTTTTGCAAATTTGCACTGGTTCTGCAACCAAACTATGCTTCAGATTCGATTGAATAGTTGAAGTTAATTTCGCTTATCCGGACCCGATGCTCGACGTAGATAAATGCGCAAATTGCAAGCTCCAAAATTGCAGAAGATAAGAAAGTGAATCATTGCAGTGCTATGGAATCTAAATTTTTTCATTTATATGGCGGGACCTTGGGTACAGCTTTTATCGCCAAGATCGAAAATTTGCATGTGTCGGTGCTAACATCGCTACACATCGTAAGTACTAATTTATGAAAGATCTCATCACGTGAGATCTAGACAATGCATTCTTGGCAGTTAACTGATTTCGAATCTATCGTATCAAAGAAATAGCGGCTAAAGTATGGCGTAATAATTTTTGAGCATGTTTTTGTTACAGAAATAGCTAGGTGAATGGAATGAACATGAAGTTTTCGACTATAGATTGTCTGGCATAAATTAGGGTGCGTTCACACGTCAAACTTTTTGCTCAAATTTTGAGCCCAAAATCTGAGACCAAAAGTTGATCATAATTTTGCTATTAATAATTTTCAATAAATATGTTGGCTTCAGTTTTTTAATTCTGTTGCTTGTCCCTGAGTAACTGAAGAAATGCGCTCCAAAAGTTAGGATATTGTACACACCTTCACATTCACCGAAAATACAAAAAGTGCTTTCAAAATTTCTATCAAAATTTTGACTAAAAATTTGATCAAAATTTAATAAGAGTTTGAGCTCAAAATTAGAGCAAAAAGTTTGACGCGTGAACACACATTTAGAAAATGCACAAGCGCTAACATCGTTGCATGATAAATGGAAACATTTAAAATAAATCTGCGTTTAAATTTGGCAAAGTTTGAGTTAGTTCTATTTTATCAGCCTCGACTGGAATATTCAAGCTTCTACAGACAGTTTTTGATACTCTAGCGGTTGCCACTTGGAATTTTAGTTCAATGACTTGAAGCATTTCTCCATGAAGGATGCGATTAACAATTTGTCTACGATAGTATAAAAATAATAAGTGTAAAACAACTGTAATTAGCGTCGCAGTGCTCCTACTCCAGTGGATGGATTTGTTTACGTGCTAATGCTATCTGATGAGACATAATTTCAATTCCTTTACTCCTTAATTTGAATCTATACTTACTTTTCATAGTCTTTTGATAGTTTGATGACAAAAATGTGACACTAAATAGGTGGTATTAATACACGGGCGAGATCCGAAGTCCCAAGGATGGATAGCGGGTGCTTCGGGAGTGGATCATCAGGTGGGGATAACTTTTTCAAATTCTTTGGAAGTCAATATATATATCAAGAAATTGATTTTAACAATTTTCGCCCAATTTTTCCCGATTTCGCCAAATTTTTGCTCATTTTTCCTCGATCTTTCCCTATTTGCCAAAATTTTCCGCACGCTGTGGGAGCGCAAGAAGGGCGGGGGGAAGCGAATTCTCTCCACTTATAGTATTATATTTAATGTCAAATGTCAAATCCTGAATGCTGGCGGTGTTTTTCAACTACTAGACGCTTCGCCGGGTTTCCACTGTTTAAGAAACATTTTGCGCTGTATCCTAGATTTAGCAATATTGAGTAACCATTACATAATGTTTGTATGATGTTAATGTACCGATTAAGCTGTCTAGCTGAGGTTGCCAGTCTTGAGTTGAGTCATTTTAAATTAATATAATTACAACAGCAACATGATTCATTCCTGATTTATTCTAATTGGAGATTCTGGCTGCCAGGAATTAGTGGCACAGCACATTAATTAATTATTTTTCGGCACAACCTGGTACGAATAATCTGTTTCTGCTTTTTCCCCTTGAAAAAATTTCAGGATTTGCCTTATTTAATTTACCTTGACAGATTTTTAATTTCACCAGTGAAATACCAGTTCATACAAATACGTGTGATATGTTGTTGCAAAATCCTATTCCGAAGGTAAATATTTGATAAATTATGTAAAAACGGTTTATATTATGTGTCTACGTCATGCGCTTATGCGTATATTTGCTGGACCTAAAACTACTAAAAACCAAAAAAGATACAGGCATGAGTTGAACCCATCACTTCTGCGTTTGTAGGCAGGGGCGGTGCGCTAGACCTCTCATGTACATTTGTCCACGGATCATTTGAATGACGTGCAATTTCAACCTAAAATATAATTTTGCGGGACAACTCTTTTGTCACTTTTAGTAGATTACTTAAAATATTTTAACTATCTGTACGATCGGCCAACTGTTCACGGAAACGTTATGTTATTAATGGCTGTTATTACCTATGGTAAACCCAACGGTAAATATTTTTCCAGTGTTGTAACTTGTTGTAAATATATTCACTCTCATCGAATTCAAAGACTCAAAACTAGACTCGGTTGCAAACAATGCATATATGGAAAGATGCAAGGATATCTGCGCTTAGATATCAGCAACGTATAAACACGAAACACTTGGCACTGAATACTTTGCAAAATGAAAGAATTCTTCTATACAATAAATACTGTTTTGTCTCATTAAAGCTTTAAACTGCTATTGTACACTTGCCCAGATTTGCTGAATCCGAGGATATTTCTCATTTTTAAAGAATTAATTACAGAACGATGTAGCCTGGACCAGCTGTAGAGCACCACACATCTTCATAATTTTATCCGAAGAACTAGCGAACTTAGCACAATGACAAAGTTCGATCAACATTGCAAGTGAGAATAGCCTTATATAGTGCGCATTGGTTTGTATCATGTACTTCGTGAATCTATTCATCGCGAAGCTATGTCGATAACAATCTGAGTTTCGCCCCAGTTAATTTGTTCCAAATCTTTGTCATATCGAGATCTCGACGTTGCCGTGGCCGTGGGTCATAAGTAAGTCTGTACTCTAGCACAACTATAAATGCCGCCAAGTCAGGGTTATTATTAATAAAACACTTTACTTTACTCTCGGCTGGATTCAGCTATTGCATTAGTATTCTGTTTCTATTCATATAATATCGCACGAATCCTAGATTTTTACCACTGTTGCGGCTGTTTCGCTTAACAAATATAGTAGTCCTGGATTGAAATTCGATATCAATACATTATTAATCCATTGGAACAATTCAATCCAACTTCAACTTGCAATTCATGGTCAGGCGAAAGGGCTAGATAATAGCAGAGCTACTGAGGGCAAAAATTAAACTAAAAACTTGACACAGCATTATACAAGTCAAACGCATCATATCTCGGCTAATGCTAGAACAGCGTTTGGGCTCCCCTACCGCCTAGGGGTGGTGCTCGGGTTTCCATAGAGCTTCTGAACGTTGTAAGACGGCCTTTAATGTCGTAAAGGGGCCCCGAAGGCCTGCCTGGGGTGGGAAGGGGGTTGCACTTGCACATCGCAACGGCGCACTTGGCTAACGCTATGATGAAACTTTCGCAACTAATGTGAAATGTTCGTTCACTACTTGTAGGAATTAAATTTTGACGCAAACTTATTTTAACGACAGCCTTTCTAATCTTTCTGGTTCCTAATTTTTGTGGTGAAGTTAACTGAACGATTCTGATAGTTCAATGAAGTTTTGTTTCAGAGTTCTACTTTGCAGATTTCTATTGCACTAAAATCTTAGAAGGTGCGTGTAAATCATTTTATACTAAAATAAATTTAAACTATTAAAAAATATATATAACTCATATTTCGTAACATTTTCTATTTGATGGTGATAAACGTTTTTCTGGCGACAACGAATATTTAATTTGTTTTCGATTTTTAGTCTTATTGATTTATGTGTCTTTGCTGTATAAACATGATTGTTTTGTAGTAAGTAAATCAAAAATTAAACAGATTTGAGTTCATGATTTCAGTTATATACGGATTTAAATAAACTAACAATCATAATAACAAGATAAGAAAACTTGATAACAATACAAGTTAAAATAATAAATCTTAATATTGGTCAGGCTGAGATATTCTTTTTAAAATTTTTCCATTTTTGGATTAACTTATACACAAGCGCGTCGGTCGACAAAATACTATCTAAAATTTGACTTTAATTAATGTTGCTTGAAAAACCAAGAAAATTCAAAAACTAAAATTGAAATGATCCTGCAGTCTGGTTGTGTAACAAAAACTAACGTATATTGACAGCTGCTGGACCAAATTTAAAAACCAATGATAAAACCCGATTGGAACCATCTGAGTCGCTCCTTTAGCAATGACATAGCAAATACTAGTAAAAGACAATAGTATTATGAGTTGTCTGTTATTTCCATAATGCTGTTGAAATAATGTAAAAGATGCTTAGTTCCTCCAAATTATAGTGCACTAAAGACTCAAATAATAATAAGAAAATTAAAATAGCAATTCGATTGGATCGTCTTCGTGGCACCTTTAAAAATATCATATCCTGAGCTGGTAAATCAACTAGGCGGACCATACCTCGGCTACAAAATAGTTTTGTGTGTTATCTTTCCTTTCTATAAAGCTGCGGAAATAATACAAAAGATGCATATTTGTTTAAATCATAGTATACTAAATACCAACTTCCGCTTTGTCACCCACAATGTGAGCCAACGATTTTGACCCATGAAAGATGCGGTCACATATATAATAGGATCTATGTAATATAGGTCTATTATGGAACACAAAAACTTTAACACCTTGCATTTAAATAACACTGGTGGCTTTTTCATTTCTACTATTAGTAAATATCTAAAATATATGTCAAAGCAAACATCAAACACCAGACTCATATTCACGACTTACTGAACAACATATTACAAATTATTCCGTGCGTATTCAAAATTACTTATGTTATGGAGCAAAAACTGCAGTGTTCCTAAATACCTTAGTTTTAGCCGTTCTTCATTTAAGGATACATAATTCTAAAGAACACACAATTATTTCAAAACACTGTGTGGAATATTGAAGTCACAAGCCTACATTTAGCGTGTTTTAGTGCTAAATGTTCCCAATAGTTGTTTCCACTAATAAGACGAGTTTTATTTGCAGTCTATGCTATTCAAGAAGTCTATTTCTTGGATAGAATTGGTAAAAACGTTGCAAACTACAAATTTGTGAGAATATTTCTAGTCCTCCTATGGATTTTTTTGAGGCAGTATTGCTGAGTCATGGTCCGCTAGTTTTCACACAGGTCTCCTTCCATCTTGCTCAGATTTCAGCCGAAAAATGAGCAAGGTAGAAATGGCTGCGCTATGGCTATAGGTTATAGTTGCAGACTTTTAAAACGACGAATTAAAGCTAAAAATTCTACTGTCAACTATACTACGGTTTGTAAGCATAAGTGTACCAAGGCAAAAACATTATCGTGCCTATTCACAGGATACTTCAAACACTGGAAGATTGTTCGCTAGTTCTATAACGCAACCGCTGTTCAATGGATTTTTAGGTCCTGAAAGTCCACCAATTGCTAACCTGCGTCGAGGCTGTTGAACTTCAGTTTACCATATATTTCAAACCCATTCTATAGTATATAATTGCTTCATTATCGGGCATTTCAACCAGCGAATCTCGTTCCACATGCTACACAACGAAGGACATGAACCAATTTCGTAAATAACTTCCATACCGCCAAATCTCTTACTCAAAAAGGCATTTTTTACAGCTAAAAAAGACTTTGTAAAAAATATCAGAACCTGGTGTTTTTGGTCTGCTTAGCTCGTTATGAATTCTAGATATTTTGTAATTTGGGACGGCAAAAAATTTCATTCGTTTTTATAGACACATCTTGTGTTCCCTTTTACGACTACTACCGCCACGAAGTGCCGTATGTTTTCGAGCAGACCTAAGACAGCTCTAGCGTCTTTGAAAGCTTCGGTTCCTGCTGATCTTCCGTACAGAAGTCTTACTGCAGTTCGAGAAGATGTTTAACGCCAACTTAACAGAAGCCAGAATTACACCTAAGAAGACTATAGGTCTGACTTCTCCAGATAAAGAGGTAAGGCAGCTGTTTTGAAATCCAAGTAAGTTTGACCCAGTTTATACCACCTGGTAAACTTTGACCTCCGCAGGCAAGACGGGAAGTTCTGAATCGCGTATATTGCAAATGTAATTTCGCAAAGCAAGTGGACGTTTTAGAATTGCTGAGAAGTGCTTTAAGGCTTAAGTTTCGGGGAAAAACTGGTGTCCTAAACATGATAGCTGGACATTTCTGACTGTCAGCCGTTGAGAACACATGCATACACAGCGAAGTGTTAGCATTTTACTTTATAATAGTCAATGTCAAATCGAATTTACCTCGTAAAAATGTGGCGAAATTGAATAGATTTCTGGTCTTGTTGAGAATCAAACTTATTTTATATCATAAATTCACCTGATTTTAAAACGAAATTTCGGCGATTCATAAATTACACAAAAACGTTCCATGTAACATATATACTAATGTTGAATATAGATCATTGTTTATATGCATCATCGAATTTAGCTCTTGAGACGTTCACAGGTAATTTGTAATAATATTCATGTCATGCTGTTGAATACAAATTGGTATATTCCCATTTACAATATAGCTTTTTGCCCCTAGTCAGTGCTGATAAATCATGCAGTTGGCTCGCCCGAAGACGCTATCAACGAGCTGGTCTGTATTGCAGTCAGCGCCGGCACAGTAGAGCACAGACCAGCCGCATTGAGTACCCGTTCAAGCGGACCAATCTCACTCCATCAAGATCTCATCTGGACGACGCAGAGCTTGAAATATATTCAGTAGGTTCCACGACGGCGCTAGATCTTACAGCTGAGACGTGCAGTGCATTTAAACAGCGGAACTATTCAGCATAGTGCCGGTATGCCTGTACCGGGCAGTACCGTTAGGGCTGATGTGGAATATTTGCGGTGGTAAAATTATCAGTGATTTTCAGCTTGGCAATGTCGAGAGATTCTTATTTTCGGATAATTGAGTCACAAAAGCGATAACATGTGCTTCCTTTTATTTTCTGGTGACCAAACCTAAAATATAGACGACAATATATTAATATTGGTTCAATCGAGAGATTCTTATTTTCGGATAATTGAGTCACAAAAGCGATAACATGTGCTTCCTTTTATTTTCTGGTGACCAAACCTAAAATATAGACGACAATATATTAATATTGGTTCAATCGAATTTAATAGTCGACTCAAATCGGTTGAATTTGTTATATAGTCGAATCTGCTCTGCGCAGATAAAGTGTAGCATGAGTTAGCAAGGTCGGTATTTGAACATTGAGAAATTGTGTATAGATAAGACTAAGAAATGTCAGGCTGAGATTATAACGAAGCCAAAAATTCAATCATGAGTTTAAGTATAAAAACGCTGATTCGTTGAGATCAGTGCAAAGCAGCCAGACCGCTACTTTTATCAGCGCATATTTTGTCACCAGGCTTTTTTTGTGCTCGCAGAATGTTTATATTTGGTACTAGCCAACTTTTTCTGCAACACCGTATTTCGAAACTATCCACAGTTTAAGGTTCGAATTTCCTAGTATTGTCATAGTTGCACGGTGATGCCGCACAGGCTGACAAAGGCCGAAATAATATGCCAGCCGCTCTGAACCAGCCGCAATGACAGCCTTTCGTTATACGCAGCACAAATCGTTTGTGACCACAGTACGATTCTGCTAATTTCATTTGATATTATGTAGAATTTAAGAGTTTTCATGTCCTTCCACCAAACGTCAACAGCTGTTTCCTATTTTAACCATTAAATAACAAACTTGAGCATTATTTGTGTGAAATTTAGGTTCAAAAATAAAATAGTGATACAGGGCCACAGTAGGTCTTTGTTTTGTATCAAAGAACGAACAGTGCGAAATGCAGCTAAGACTGCAAACTACGGCCACTTTATAATTGACGGCTTTGAATTACAGAGATATAGTTAGTTTCATAGATACGAGAAAGGCTATTCCTGCTCTACTAATACAGAACTATATATAAATCCCGACCTACGATTTCGAAAGGGTCGACTGTCTTATATTTCGTAATCCTCCCACAGTTGCTTGTTTCGCATCTTATATGATTCAGGGAAACTTTCCATGTATTTTAATTCACTGAGCACTAAGATGTACTCTGATTTTGCACTAGCCATACGTAACTGAACGAAGTAGTACGTACA
>JASANE010006989.1:0-51050 GCA_030248225.1 Trileptium ribeirensis
GGCCGGAACGGGCCTGTTACATTAGACAAGATATACAAACACGTATGATTTTGTCATTGATACTATATGCTATGGCGCCTTCAACATCCTTCAGCATTTAAATAGGTTAAAATGTAAATCACTGAATTGAAATTTTTAATTATAAAATAAAATAAATAATATCATAAATCATGATCATTGATCATAAATAATATCATGGTATCCCGAACACCCTGTTCTACGAAAACATGATCTACATGTCTTCCTTATAACATGAAACTAGCACATAATCTTTTCATTAGACATTTGCCGATGGCACTGAAAGAAGCTTGGCTGTGTGTATGTGAACACACAGAAAAGTTAATAGTGTTCTGGGAACCATATAATATTATTTAGCCTTCTCAAACCGAACGATGCGGAGAGGCAGATCGACTTTTGCTTAAAAATAGTAATTTTGTTCGTTATACTATTTTACTAACGTCTTTACCAGTCGTTACACATGTACTAAACTTACACACGGTGGATCCTTTGCAACGTACTAAGTTGCTTAAAATTATAATCCACAATTAGCCCCATCAATTTTTGATATTTGTTTAATAAATGAGTAATTGTTTTTCTTTTCGTTTTAATTAATGGTTTAGGTGAATATTTATAGTTGCTTTTGCATAAAACTGCGGTTTATGACCAATTCAAGCTTGAAAGCTAGTTTCATGTCGACTCTAACGTATAAATGTTTACTCGGATTTCGAATGTGAAGCACCTGTCACATATATTAAAGATTATTCCCAATCATGGCTGTGGCTGGGTCTTATGCGGCGTTTTCGTTATAAGTTGCCCATCATGTGAAAGTTTTGTTCACGTACAGCCTAAACGCCGTTAACAATATAGTGCACAGAACACCAACACTTGTATTCTAAGCAATTCTATATGGCGGTTCGGACACCATCAGCATTTATGCACGGTGTCATGGGTACTTCTATTTAGCGGTGATGAAAGTCTTTGGGGAAGATATCTTGATTTTTTCCGTTGTAGGGAGTTTATGCTGTGAAACTTTTGTCCATGGACTTCCTATGCAAAGGTTTAAACGGAATGGTTTATGGGATACAATCAATTAGCGTAAATCACTTGAAAATTAACTTAGCTAGTTTTCCCGCCTTTTTAAATAACTATTCAACATACGGTGTCGAATACACCGATAGTGTAGTATACGTGGTGTCAGCGACACCATTACTTGTGCTGAATTGTATATCCTTCCGAGTACCATGCACCATGGTATGGTCATGACCACACGTGGACAAATCTTCCACATGGCGGGCGTTTTATAACATAAACGCCGCATTAGCAGTGAGTATAATCACAGATCAAATTAAAGAGTGTCAAATAAAAATAACAAATTTTCAGCTGCATATATACAGATTTTAGTAAATTATTGAGGCGATAAATCTTAATATATAACTCTTCGGTGTATTGTATTCCCAGGTCAAAAACAAATATATAAGTCCCTGTGTTGCACTTCTTTTTAGGTGAAATATCCCTACTTTTGGTTCATAAAATATTTTTTCAAATCATTTTGTCGATTAATTCCCAACACTGATTAAGTGTAGCCTGGATCGCTCTACCTTCGATATTTTGACATTGACATTCATTGATTCAAATGCCGTTCCTGTCGATATTTTCTGATTATTTCAAACTATCATGTTTTAGCTTCAAAACTGTAATGCTAGCTGCAGAATGAGGTATAATTGGTTATTTATTTGGGAATGTCCCATTGGTTAAGGATGGATTAGAAAGAACCCCACGCGACAGAAATCTTATTCTAACGGCCATATAGCAAGCCATCCTGCTGGTGGTTATGCGTAATTCTGAAACAGCTCGACTCAGTTCGAGGTCTATTTAAAAACAAAACTCACAAATGGCAAATTTAATTTAGGGTTTTGCTATTTAAAACAGCTTACGTGATGTCGCCATTTTCTCGCTTATCTACACAACCTCAAAAACAACGTTATGAAAATCTATTCCATGACACATATATTTATGATATAATTGTTCACCCTGGCTGGCAACAACTTGCCCTACAAGTTCGTAATGAGGACAGGAGACTGGGGGGTTTGTAAGACTGAATCGTAAGGTTCTTCTGACTTAGCAAACTTCAAAGGATGATTTCAACACCTGCTTTCTCATAGATCACCGAATCTATTAACTATATTAGAGTGATTTGGCATAATTTTTGAAGATTTTTTGAAATGACGAACAACTTGAGCTCAAAACTTTTTGAATTTTAAAGTTCTAAAGTCATTAAATTTAACAAATTTGCCACTACAAATAGTTTTTTAATCCTTTCAAAATTCTCCATTTTATTATAACCAACATATATATAATTGTAGGTGCAACCACAGCGATTTTATTTAAATTTTATCAAAGTGATGTCTATGGTTGTTATATAATTAGGTGAGAGTTTATCTGTGATGCCGTATTTGTAATAATGTAGACTCAAAATAGACACCACAATCCTATATAGATTAATACTAGATTTGTTTGCCTAGCTTCAGTAATTCCATCAGCATGTCGAGCTAAAATTTCATTTTATACAAGCATAAATTCAAAAAACTACAATTTCAGCCGCAGCCAATTTCAAGCAAATCCATTTCCGACCATGACCACCTACCACTAACACCTAAAGATTTTGAAGAGGCTCTAGATGTGTACGCCGATATGCCCGAAGGAAACGAGGCAGGTTTTGCGGAGGAAGATGATCCAATAATGTTAGCTGGTCTATTTGAAGGTGACATAAAATTTCCCGATGGAACCGATATATTTTCGTTTGCCGATAACGTTATTATTGCCGATCCATCAGCGGTACGTTTGGACGTTCCGCAACGAAACGCCGTGCCAAGTAAGTGTGGATATTAGTGACCGATAGAGTGATGGGCCTAGGTGGTCCCATCTGTAATACAAGCAGTAAATGCACAAAAGTGATTTTTAGACGGGCATGACCTAGTGTGTACACTAAATGATTGTAAATTGAAAGCATGGTTTCCACAGGGTTAGGGGCCCGTGCATTATTTAGATTAACATGTGTGCATGTAGGGCCGAATTCTGTCACATGGCCAATTCAACCCCGTAACAGAAGCATGTATCTTGTCGCAGCCAAATCCCGCCCATTATAAATAAAATATAGGGTACTGCTATGGTAGTACGTTTGTACTAGTGTGAGCGGTTATACGTTACGGTTTGATAGCCCAGACGTACTACTGAAAACATATTTATCAAGTTTTAGAAGGAAGATTGTGTTAAAGAGAAAATATTTAGCAATAGACGCGATAAGAGCAACATTTGTATTATTTAATGAGTCGCATAATTCCAGATAAAATAAATGTCACTATTTTCACAATTATTTTGTTTAGGCGGTTTTTTTTCTAAAGGAAACCTAGTAGCTGTGTAAAACACACTCCTTGCTGCATAAAAACTGTGCAATTGTAACTGGAAGGTTATTTATGCAACAATATTTATGATCATTTCCCAATATTTCATGACAATTTTTCAGCCGCGCTTTACAATTTGCTAATATATTTGTAGAGCCTGGATCGATCCAAAAATTTCACGGTGGCTAATGGCGGCTAGCCAAGCTTCGATTTAGAGCCGTGGCAAACTGTGACAAAATCCGGCACTACCGCACACGTTTTAATTTAAATGACGTATTGGAAGCTGTTAAGATTGCATTTATTCAACTGGTGTATTAGGAATAATGGCGCTCATTCCCAAAGGTTATGCCAAGAAGGGTTTAGCAGTGCCGATATCCCACAACACGGTCGAAAATCGGTTCTCATCCATTATCCCCTTCAGCCCGCGTTTGTCCAGAAATGGTCAGAGTCTGGACATTTTGGTATTTTTGTGATCCTCGAGACCTCACCTCCCCTGATCATTTCAACCAAAAAAATCGAATTTTTAAAATTTGGGAACGCAGAAAATTTTTTTCTTAAAATTGAATTTTTACCCACCATTCGACGCGACTTGACGAACTGAGTCAAATGGTGTTATTTTTATCCGGATCCTAAATTATGGCCAAAAACTATTGGAGGCTGACAGGCTCAGCAATTGAACAGTTTTTTGGCCATAACTTAGGGTACTTTTATCGGATTCTGTTAAAAATAACACCATTAGACCCAGCTCTTCAAGCCTCTTCGAATGGTGGGTAAAAATTCAATTTTTAAGAAATGTTTTTTGGTTCCCAAGGGACCCGAAACAATCTAAAATTTTAAAAATTCGATTTTTGTTGAAATGATCAGGGGAGGTCTCGAGGATCATAAAAATACCAAAATGTCCAGAATCTGACCATTTTTGGGCAAACGCGGACTGGGGGAGATAATGGAAAAGAATCCGAAAATTATTTTTCCTGCCCGTTTGACATTTGCCCATTTTAGATCCCGTCCATAGGGAGACCCTGTATCCGTCACTACTCATTTCTTAAATGTTAGTATATAATCGCAAACAATATAATGCACAATAAGATCATTATTTCTGAAACGCCAAATAGATTTCTTCGAAGTAAATAAAAGTAAAAAATAAAATACGCAAATGATGTATTTAAGAAAATTATACAGACGTTTAGAACTAAATGTTGGTAAAGAATTTTTATTCGACAAATTTTCAGGCCGTTTCCGCGAAATTCAGGTAGCTATATATTATATACTATATATAACATCACAACTGCAAACAATATTTTCTGTTAACTAAACAACTGGCACCAAGTATTGCTAAGTATAGTTGGAACAGTGTATTATACTCAAAGAAAAACGTAATTTCACAGCTTCTGACAGAGTATTTTGTACATCGAACGAGTTTTGTGACGCAAATTAAGACCCACGTAACCGGAGGGACGTTCCGTTATGTTGTCAGAAAATAGAACAGCTGTTCGTGGGGCACTTCCCTCTCCCCCCAGTTATTCTTAGACTTAGCGTATGTCTAAGAGCTTAGGGTAAGCCTTCAGCTTGGTATATCCAGAACGGCATGGCATGCATTACAGTTAGGCACCTCAAGGTTATCTTGGCGCAATTTACAATGGAACTTTATCCTTTAGGAATCATACAGCGATCCTTTTTAACCATTTGTGTATCAATGTGCATATTGCCAGTTATATTTAATTGTGGATAATTGTTTAACGTTTTGTAACATAACGTACTATTCTGTATTATTGTCTAATACTTTATGTATCATTGTGTGTAGTAGTCTACTGTGTAATTTCAGTTACTGTTTTTCCATTAAATTTATTTTAGGCCGACGTTGGAGCGGTGCTCGGATTCCGTATCTTATATCAAGATTCTTCAATTCCAGAGAACGCAGTATAATTGCAGCAGCAGAGAAAACAATCGGACGTTCCAAAAAAGGCAGACCGAGCGGCCCGACCAAAAGACCGAGCAGAGAACGCCATCGCAGAATACTGTGTAATTGTCTACTGTGTAATTTCGGTTACTGTTTTTCCATTAAATTTATTTTAGGCAGACGTTGGAGCGGTGCCCGGATTCCGTATCTTATATTAAGATTCTTCAATTCCAGAGAACGCAGTATAATTGCAGCAGCCATCGCAGAATACTGTGTAATTGTCTACTGTGTAATTTCGGTTACTGTTTTTCCATTAAATTTATTTTAGGCAGACGTTGGAGCGGTGCCCGGATTCCGTATCTTATATCAAGATTCTTCAATTCCAGAGAACGCAGTATAATTGCAGCAGCCATCGCAGAATACTGTGTAATTGTCTACTGTGTAATTTCGGTTACTGTTTTTCCATTAAATTTATTTTAGGCAGACGTTGGAGCGGTGCCCGGATTCCGTATCTTATATCAAGATTCTTCAATTCCAGAGAACGCAGTATAATTGCAGCAGCCATCGCAGAATACTGTGTAATTGTCTACTGTGTAATTTCGGTTACTGTTTTTCCATTAAATTTATTTTAGGCAGACGTTGGAGCGGTGCCCGGATTCCGTATCTCATATCAAGATTCTTCAATTCCAGAGAACGGAGTATAATTGCAGCAGCCATCGCAGAATACGATCGATTGACTTGTATAAAATTTGTATGTCTTTAATAAAATTTTGATAGTTTTTTTAAATTCCCAAATAATTACTATTAACACGTTTGCACGATAAAACTTTCATAAATAGATTACAGATCATAAATAGATTACAGAATTTCTGCTTGCATAATCCTTTAATGCCTGAAATAATTTTTGTATCGTGCAATGTTTGACAAACCCAACCAGACGCAAATAATATACGTGGGCTGTACCAGTTAAGGCATCGTACACAAACCACGGATATATTTATAAGCTGTTACACCAATGCAAACGAATCATGTGCAAGTATAGACATTATACGACAAACTCAGTTAACACAATACTTCATATGAGCGTTAATAAATCAACATATATTTGTCAACATAACATTTTTATGGTCATCGCCATTACTAAAGAGTGTTGTAGCAGAATTTATATCGATAGAGCTGTACCAGCAAATCTTTGGAAGCACGGCTAGCTTTAAGTAAGTTGGAGCACAAAGCATTGAGTGGTTTATACGTGCGGCAACTCGTTCGAACTCGTGCTTTTCCAGCCTCGTTCAACCTCGTTCAAACTACATGATTGAACGCACAGTTGCCTATGCTATAAACCCCCCCCAAAAAAAAAAACTGGAGGATCCGACATATCCGCCCCTCAGAAACTTGGGAGTTCAGGCCGAAAACGCCCGCGACATCAAACACGGGTTTATATGTGAGTGCAGCGAAGTGTCATACTCTTCCCTAATGCACTCTTGGTAATACCAACGTAGAATTTGGCAATGAATATGGTATTTTCTTATAAAATTCCATCCCGGTTAAAGTAGTGCAGCCTTCATGAAAGAAGTAGCGCTTTTTACATAGCTGTCAGGTTGGCCTAAAGGGGACACCAAAGCCGAAATTTGGAAAATAGGTATTTTTCTTCAATTAATTTCAGCTAAATTTATGTTACGATTGTGAGCGTTACTATTCTTGCTACTTTCGATTTATAGCTAAATATCATACATGGGCCAACTTCGAAGTCCCAGGGGAACATCGGTTGGCGGTTGGGAGAGGGTGGTCGTCAGGGGGAGGAGGATAAATTTCTGTAATTTTTTGAGACTCGAAATCGTTCAAAAGTTTCCCTCGATATTTGGCAATTTTCCGACGAGTTTTGCAAATTTTTCACAATTTTCCCAAATTCTCACCGACTTTTGCTTTATGTTTCCCCAATTTTAGCCTATATTTTATAGGGGCCCGGGAGGGGGGGGGGGGGGGCGGGGCGACAGAAGGTATGAGGCCGCCCCACGGGGGACCCGGTAAGCCCTTGGAGAGGCAAAGCCCCCGGGAGCACCCCCCCCCCCCCGCCCGCGCACACACCAAAGTGGCACAACCAGCGGCGTAAAACTCCAATGTTTTGGGGGGTCCAGGATCGTGTTTTGTTAGACTACATTGTCGATTACTTTACGACAAATATACACGATTTTCAGACAAACAACAAATTTAAACAAATGGGTCAGTCCTCAGAAATGAAGCAAAAGAAAATGTTGATCCTTAACTTTTTCAGTTGAAATAAAGAAAATTAGCCAAACAAATTTTTTCTGATTTCGCTTCTCCCAACAAAATCGTTGATCAACAGCTTCATATCTAGCGTATCAAGTATATCTTGATGAGTATGACAAATGGCTACGGCATTGAGCCTCTGCTGTGTCATTGTACTCCTCAACCAGTTTTTCAGCCGGCGTAGGGCACTGAAAGATCTTTCAGCTTGTGCAGCGGACGCTGGGCAGAGAAGAAGCAACTTTGAAAGTATTACAACATTCGGTAGCATAGCACTGACTTCTGAAGCCATGTCTCTCACTACTGTTGCAACATCTGCCACTGTATTTATGACCAACCCTTTCCCGGTAGCATGACGATGAAAAACACCCAGTTCACTGTTCAAGCAGTCTATATCCAATTCCGGATACTGCATGATTAGCTCTCGCTGATCATACGACAATGTCGAGCTTAGTAATGACTGTTCGAGCAATGCATATGTGTTCAAATCATGACTGGAAAACCGCTGCAATAGTTGGGACGATGTAACGTCTAGAAATTGGAAGTATACCATTCGATAATAGTGTTCGACACTATTGGGTTGATGATCATGAACGCTTCCACCATACCGAACAGGAACAAATCGTCTACGTGGAAGCGTTAGGCCATTAAGCTCCCATTCTTCGGATTGCTGATTGACTTTCTGGATCAGCGCATGGAAATTTTGTTCAGATCTAAGCGACCGTATTTCAGATTCCACAAATCGTTTCCCTTCCATCATACCAGCTACAGTGGAGTCAGCACGCTGCAAACTAATGTTCAACTTTTCAAGTAGAGTAATGACCGGGAATGTTATCGTCAGAATTAATAATGTTTCCGCGTTGTCAAAATTTTTCAGTAAACCTCGGGCCCTGGTACCAATATCTTCAGTGAACTCGCTGACCTTTGCAAGTGACGAAAGTATTAGCGTGTAATTTTTCAAAACTTTATCGATGGCTGTACATCTGGTTAACCACCTTGTAGGACAAAGTGGTTTGACTGCGGCGACGTCGGATGGACTCAGCGCCAGTTCTGCGAATACCTTGCGTACCCTCATAGAAGACTTATACAAGTTTCCCAGATCTTGAACATGTTGGAGTGCGTCACGAATTGCTGGTACTGAGTTACATGCGTCGTTAGCAACTAAAGCAGTAACATGTGCACCACAGTGGACATAGATGGCAAGTTTTTGCCAGCGTTTTATGATTGCCTGGCAACCGTTGTGAGCGCCACTCATGTTAGACGCACCGTCGTAGGTTTGAAATCGAAGGTTCTCTTCTAGGCTTAAGCCAAATCGAAGGCACGCATCTTTGACAATTTGGGCTAGCGCCTGTCCCGTAGTTTGCTTCGATTCGTAAAAGCCGAGGAACGTTTCATGCGGCTGCAACATTTTATCGACGTGTCGGATGCAAATGGACTGTTGATCGGTTCCGGAGCAATCTTGTGTTCCATCAAGTATGACGCTGAACCATTTACTGTTCTGCAAAGTAGTGGCAATACTTCGCTGGACCGCGTTAGACATAATTTCTATAATCTCGTTTTGGACAAGTGGCGACGCAAAGTCCATTTTGCGCTTTAGCCATTCCCGAACTTCAGGGCGATCGACTGCAAATGTTTGCAGTAGTTGAAAAAAATTTCCGGATGCTGCTTCATGGCCACGCAGCGCTATTCCTTGCCGCAGGAGGTAGCGGATAGCGTTGAATATTGTTGCGATACATTGCAACGCCGTTTCGTGTTGTGTTTGGACCCGCCGGCTCATGTGTGCGCTGATAGTCTCAGCCCCAGATCGTTTCTGTGCGAGTTGAGCCACGGCTAAACGGTGTGTGTGAGTAAGTTGGTGCGCGCTGAACTTTTCAACTGCTTTCTTCCAGTTATTAAATCCACCGCTGATGAAACGATCATTCGATTTCTTAGATAGGTCAATTAATCCCTTTTCGTTGGCCTTAGCACACAGAAAACAAACTACACTTTTCAACTGGAGCTGGCAGTGCAACCATGGAAACTTTTCATACCAGTTTTGCTGAAAACTCAATATCTTCTGTTTATTGTTCACAGTTATATGCTGTGTGGGAAAAGTGTCAGGCGCTGGTTGATATGGTTCTTCCGGTAGAGAAGTCGGAGCGATTTCGGGCTCAGGATCCTGCGCAGTGGCATAATGTGAAGTTGTTGGATCGTCGTCAGGCGATTTTTTTTCGGTCGGTACGAGAGTGGGAGACTTAGATATCTGCTCCGTATCACGAGGATCTGTTTCTTGTTGGTCGATTGTTGCTGAAAGTGCAGCAGAAAAGGTGACTGATCATTGCCAAAAATACCAATCGGAAAACTTAAAGGAATTTTTCTGAAATTAGTATTATTTCATGTCCCCTTGCGATTACGTAGTTTCTTGCGCATAATACTTTAACGATGTTGACCTAAACTAAGATAAGTCGGTTCCATAGTCTCAAGAAAGTGTTAAAAATCTATGTTTAAACGCAACACCTTACCGAAGCAAATACGAGGAAAACGACCAAAATAAAGTCCATAGGCTACATTGCTTACTATATTAAGTAATTATAAACGTTGGGTTGAAAACTCTAGGCCACTACAATCTTTAATTCGTTCGCTGCCGCGTTAGTTTGCAGTGTATGAAACGTGTGTTACAGTAACACATTCCGGTGCTGTTAAACTGAGAACGCATTATAGTCTCCCCCAAAATCTATTCTCAATAACGAACGACAGCTCGAATACTTACTTTTGCTAAAGCTAATCCATGTGTACAGTTAAAGTTCCAACTCTGATCGGAAACACAAAAACAAAAAGTGGTGGTGTAACCTAAAATCCGTACAATCCGAATAAAGTACAAACAGTCTAATACATACATGCAGACGGCCGGTCATCGGTCCCACGGGGGGCTAACTCACCTGGCCGGCAAAATTTTTCTAGGAGGGGTTGGAGATGAGGATCTTTATTGCTCCTCGCCGGCATATTTTGCACTACGGGTACACTTTTGCACTACGGGGGAAGGGGAGGGAGTAACCCTAGCTTTAGCGCTCCGAAGGGGTGGAGGGGTACCAATCTACCCCTGTCGGCTGTGTATGGTCTAGTACCTGCCAGCCCCCCCACTTTTAAAAAAGTTCCGCCGCCCGTGTTTTCGTATAATAAATATGATTGTTACCTTTAGTATAAATATTAGTTACATACCTGTTTTTGTTTTTTCCTGCTGAGAAACCAAATGAATGTAACGATAACGATGAAGAATTCTTTCTTTTTTCCATGATAGGACATTTGTTACAAATAAACACGTTTGATGCAATCAATAAAAACTACGCAACTAATGTAAGTTCTGAAATAGACGAAAGTACTACACAGGATGCAGTAATAACTTGAAGACGATGCAAATTTTGGGGGGTCCAGCTCTATGGCGGACCCCCCAACCAAATTTTTGGGGGGTCCTGACCCCTCGGACCCCCCAGTTTTACGCCAGTACATCATATATTGAATTGCACCCCACCATGAGTGAACGAGTTGAAATTTTCTGGCGACACCAATGCAATAAATTCAACGATTTTGGAACACTAAGTTCAATCATGCAATGAGTTGAAGATGTTTGCAGCCAGTTTAGTTGTAGAAAAAATGAGTTTTTCCTCTAGTTTCACACAGATTTCATATATTATACTGCTACGTCCGATCTCCTGGTTTTGGCTCTATATATCTATGCTGCTGATAGTGCCATTGCCGCTACAGCCAACAGTTTAAAGGACATCAGGTTGGGAAATGCAATAATTTTATCTCTAACGTAATAATGGATTCCAAAAAGGACCTAAGTACCAATGCTATAACATGTATAAAACGTTATAAATACATTAATAATGGTTTTGTGAGAAGAATTTTGGAGGTAGACAAGTTTCGATATATGTAACAGTAGCACAAAGATGAGCTTATACACAGTAACGTACACTGACATGATTGTAGGTGAGTTGTAATCCGCGAACATATTAAAATACCAAGGGTCCGACATAGCTCCACGACACATGGCGCAAGATTTAAATTTGAGGGTGACCAAGTTCAGGATTTATGTTTGAGAGGGACAAATTAAGAATTTACGTTTGAGGGAGACAGATTCAAGAACTACATTACGTGTTGTCAAATGTCGAGGTTTGATACACGCCACGTAGTAATTATTGTTCGACACTGTTCGGGAGCACATGACCTGCTCCCCCTGACGTTCTCTGGTCTGTCATTTGGCTCTTTATTCCATGTATATAGTAACTTAGTTCGGTATCTTGCGTTGATCCATTGTTTCGTGGCCATTTGACAAACCTAAAACCTTTGATTGATCCAAATGGGACTAAAAAAAGGGTGTCGAAAAATTTACTGCTTTAATCGCAGTTTAGCCCAGCGTGTTTCAAATTCTGTGTGAAACTTTATAATTTCATGTCTAACAGAATCGATAAAACTTTCTGTTCTGTGTTAAACATGATACAAATATCTAAAGGATTTGTCCCGTAGAGTACGACGTTCACTTATCAAACAATGGCCCGAAGTTTTATAATTTGTAACGCATTCTAAATTGAAAGCTGAGCTCTTGTTGTCCACAACGTACATATTATAATGGAAGACGAAAGCAATGAGGTAAAAAACTTAATATGATAACTAGGGAACGACCGAATAGTTGACTGGCCGCTGTTAGTTGAAAAATAGAGTCAAAATCTGCCCACCAGATATCCTAATTTTACGGCCGGAGTCCTGATAATGATGCTGTAAACCGCTAAATACGTCCAACGTGTTGCAACTTTGGTAAGACAAGATGCGTTTGAGACTCATCAATACAGTTCGCAGCCGGATCGAATGTTCTGATCATCACAGTTATGTTCTTCATCAGCCGTAATAATGTTCTTCATAAAAGCGCTAACCGCTGTAGACAGGTGTAACGGTTATCATTGATAACCGTTACATCTGTCTACAGCGGTTAATGCTTTTATGCGAAGCAATTTCTTTACATTCTGAGTTCAGTTTAAAAACTTTAACACAAATTTTCGGTGTGGTTAATTCGTCAGGCAAAGCATTTTCAAAAAAAATCCATTTTATTTTTATTGTGAGCTCTTTCCTACTAGTTATGTCATTTTAAGCTATTAGCTAAGGTTTCTAACAGGTTAAACTATTTACATTAAACCCTTTAACGCCCGAATTGATTTGTGTATTGTACAATGATTAACTAATTCAAGCCGACGCCAGGAATCGAAGCCGGATTGCATTGTCGCAAACGGCGTAGACAATCCACTAAGCTATCTAAAAGCTGTTACTCGGTTTATTAAGGAACCTTTACGAAGTGAGCGAGTAACAACGTACGTGCAACCAGATAACATATGACCAACTCGGCTAAACTGTGTTTGATAAAACAAGAGTCCACAGCGCGTGTATGTCCCATATGAGGTTAATGGGCGTTAAAGGGTTTTTGTGGGATTGAAATTTTATGTCGCTGAGCATTTTGTTCTAGGGCCTTATTGTGTACGACGTGGCATTGTTCTACACGATGATGCCCGCAGCTAGATTTTATCTCACGAACAGTCCCGGGCTGATCGCGATAATTATGTGTTGACTAGTATCTTGTTCTAGGACGTGGTTGTGTACGACGTGGCATTGTTCTACACGAAATGATGCACGCAGCTGGATTTTATCACGAACAATCACGGGCTGATCGCGATAATTACGTTACGATTAGATGGGAAAATATAATACCTAAAAATCGTCATAATTTTTTAAAATACTCCTTAAAATATATCGACCATTTGGGAACCGGATACGACTATGGAAGCGTCATGCACTATGGACCGAATGCGTTTACGAGACGGTAGGTGGTGTTTAAAATGTTTGAAGATTTGAAAAAACCTAGTTAAATTAAAAAATTTCATAATTTGGAAAAATAGAGTTAGAAAGTTTCAGTTATCAGTCGAAACATGGCGAATGAATTATAAAAGTTTTACACACACAAGAGTATACTAGATCATGCTCATGCACGTCGCCTTATGCGACCATGGGGTCGTACTTTGGCATGAAAGATCCACGAGTGATCATACATTGGACCAACCGGGATTCGAACCCGGATTTCTAGCTTGCAAGACTAGTGCGCTACCATTACACCACACGCCCTGATCACAGCGTGTTCTGCTACGCTATATATACTAGCGTATCGAGATATTACAGATGTACAAGATTGCATTTCTGTTTCAGGCGCGGCCAACCAACAGTCATCCCTAAGAAACAAGGAGTCAGAATCGGTCAGCGCGTTCAACTCAGCCAAACCGATATCTTAAAACTCAATAAACTTTACAATTGTCCTAAAGATCCTGTGAAAAGTACGTTAAAGTTCCATGTTACAATCTGAGCATGGAAATAGCGGAAATGCTAAGAGAGATAAAATATATATGTTGAACGCAGGGTAGCTGACGATTTATAGCTAAAGTTGTAAGCTCTCGTGCCTTAATCTTATACATATCTAAGACCGTAAACAAGTTATTAAAAAATATTCTATTGTCCTTGTATAGTTTGGTTTCAACAATTTAACTTATATTTGTCCAGCAAAATTTCTGAGCAGCAGATACATAGCAGTATTATTTGTTTCTTTCACTGCTTTAAGAATCGAACTGAAAGTGAACATAGTTTAGATTCAACAATTTAGGTCATATTTGTCCAGCAAAATTTCTGAGCAGCAGATACATAGCAGTATTATTTGTTTCTTTCACTGCTTTAAGAATCGAACTGAAAGTGAACATAGTTTAGATTCAACAATTTAGGTCATATTTGTCCAGCAAAATTTCTGAGCAGCAGATACATAGCAGTATTATTTGTTTCTTTCACTGCTTTAAGAATCGAACTGAAAGTGAACATAGTTTAGATTCAACAATTTAAGTCATATTTGTCCAGCAAAATTTCTGAGCAGCAGATACATAGCAGTATTATTTGTTTCTTTCACTGCTTTAAGAATCGAACTGAAAGTGAACATAGTTTAGATTCAACAATTTAAGTCATATTTGTCCAGCAAAATTTCTGAGCAGCAGATACATAGCAGTATTATTTGTTTCTTTCACTGCTTTAAGAATCGAACTGAAAGTGAACATAGTTTAGATTCAACAATTTAAGTCATATTTGTCCAGCAAAATTTCTGAGCAGCAGATACATAGCAGTATTATTTGTTTCTTTCACTGCTTTAAGAATCGAACTGAAAGTGAACATAGTTTAGATTCAACAATTTAAGTCATATTTGTCCAGCAAAATTTCTGAGCAGCAGATACATAGCAGTATTATTTGTTTCTTTCACTGCTTTAAGAATCGAACTAAAAGTGAACATAGTTTAGATTCAACAATTTAAGTCATATTTGTCCAGCAAAATTTCTGAGAAGCAGATACATAGCAGTATTATTTGTTTCTTTCACTGCTTTAAGAATCGAACTGAAAGTGAACATGGTTTAGATTCAACAATTTAACTCATATTTGTCCACCAAAATTTCTGAGCAGCAGATACATAGCAGTATTATTTGTTTCTTTCACTGCTTTAAGAATCGAACTGAAAGTGAACATGGTTTAGATTCAACAATTTAAGTCATATTTGTCCAGCAAAATTTCTGAGCAGCAGATACATAGCAGTATTATTTGTTTCTTTCACTGCTTTAAGAATCAAACTCAAACTGAACTATAATTGATATAACCTCGTTTTGATTTAAACCTAAATGGAGAAACACTCAAAATTATACATTTTCTCTGCGACAAAACATTGCAAGATTAGCCGAATAGGCTCAGGTATTTCACTATCGCTTTGGCTTACAATGCCACAAGATACAAATGGCAATAAACGACCGCTACCAACTGAAAGTTCACGAATGCTTCCACAGCTATATTTCGGCGTTTGCACCGGTTGGTTAGAGCGCCTTTTATAAAGTTCAAGATTTCAATGGCTCGATAATATTTTGGACGCCACTTATTAAGTGTGGTTATTTTTTGGAAACATCAAGCATGCTCATTAATTTTCGAAAAATCTTTAATTTATACCTCATAATACAAGTAATCTTAATACCCATACGGCATCAGCGAAGCGTCTAACCCAAGCGTTTAAGCACAAGTAATCTCAATATCCAAATGGCCCCAGCGAAGCATCTAACTGAAGCGTTTAAGCACAAGTAATCTTAATAACCAAACCACCCCAGCGCAGCATCTGTTTAAGCACAAGTAATCTCAATACCCAAATGGCCCCAGCGAAGCATATACCTCAACCGTTTAAGCACAAGTAATCTCAATACCCAAATGGCCCCAGTCGAAGCATCTACCTCAAGCGTTTAAGCACAAGTAATCTCAATACCCAAATGGTCCCAGCGAAGCATCTACCTCACGCGTTTAAGCACAAGTAATCTTAATACCCAAACGAGCCCAGCGCAGCATCTGTTTAAGCACAAGTAATATCAATACCCAAATGGCCCCAGCGAAGCATATACCTCAAGCGTTTAAGCACAAGTAATTTCCCTGCGAAGCATCTACCTCAAGTGTTTAAGCACAAGTAATCTTAATACCCAAACGACCCCAGCGCAGCATCTGTTTAAGCACTAGTAATCTTAATACCCAAACGGCCTCAATGCGGCAGCATCTAGCTCGAGTGTTTTAGCAGATATGTATGGCTGAGTGAATTAGCAAACGCATTATTAAACTTGGCATATCTTACTAACGTTCTCAAACCTCATCATTTAAGCCAGAGATGATCACCATACGTGACCCGTGACCCGCGTGTCCCACCAAGGCTACGACACGTGTCACGTGAGCCACGTGACTCCCCAAGGTTGAGACCCGTGACCGTGACCCGCTGCCGTGTATGTATATATACTACATATTAAAAATTTGTAAGTAGGAATCAAGGTCTATTACTTTCGTACCAACTTTAAATCTTTTACGCCTAAGCTATAAAGGAGGCATGGTTTCTCTATGTACCTAAACTCAACGCCCCAAAATTATTCAGTGCCATTATGTCACAAAATACATATGTGTATAAAAAATTATATTCTGTACATATTTACGTTTTAGATCTAGAGATTAGGAATCCAATACACAGCGATTTTCAGACCAGTGAAATTATACCGTTTTACAGACACTGCAAAGAGTAGTGACCACTACGTTAGAAAGCCTCCAATGTAGCACTCACTGTAATAACACTGGCTCCAAAGCCGTCCGCAATAACTTTTATGAGCAGACTGACAGCTGACCTTCAACCGCCGGCTTTCCATCCGCATAACTCTGGTGGGTCTGAAGATATGATGTATATGCTACCTCCGTATATCTTGTATGACCAGAGTGACAGCTGACCTTCAACCGCCGGCCTTCGATCCGCATAACTCTGGTAGGTCTGAAGATATGATGTCTATGCTACCTCCGTATATCTTGTATGACCAGAGTGACAGCTGACCTTCAACCGCCGGCCTTCCATCCGCATAACTCTGGTGGGTCTGAAGATATTATGTCTATGCTACCCCCGTATATCTTGTATGACCAGAGTGACAGCTGCCCTTCAACCGCCGGCCTTCCATCCGCATAACTCTGGTGGGTCTGAAGATATGATGTATATGCTACCTCCGTATATCTTGTATGGCCAGAGTGACAGCTGACATTCAACCGCCGGCCTTCGTTCCACATAACTCTGGTAGGACTGAAGATATGATGTCTATGCTACCTCCGTATATCTTGTATGGCCAGAGTGACAGCTGACCTTCGGTCTACATAACTCTGGTGGGACTGAAGATATGATGTCTATGCTACCTCCGTATATCTTATATGACCAGAGTGACAGCTGACCTTCAACGACCGGCCTTCGGTAAGCATAACCCTGGTCGGACTTAAGATATGATTTCTATGCTATATCCTCTTAAGTATTACCCAGCAGTTCACGCACAGCTACTTCTAAAATAATAATCGCCGTTTAAGGGAGCAATGGAGAGAATACAAACTAAACTCTACTAAATCAACAATGCTTAAAAAGATAAAACAACACCGAATATCTTAGTAAATCAACACATATGTCGACCTAATTTGCACAAATCAAATTGTTACATATAAATTCCCATTATATATTTATCTCAAAATACATTATTCTATTCTCTACCAAAACAAAAACAATTGCAAATAAATAATAGAGAGATAAAAAAACAAAATACAACCTTGCTAGAATAGACGAAAACCGATTATCAAATCAAGGGAATCATATGATCCAGGGTCAATGAGTTGCGGACGAGACGAAAAGCGGAACTGAAGCACTAAAGCTATTGAGATTTTCATCGGTAATTGATAGAAGATTATTCTCAGAAAGTCTATTATTCACAAACTTGGACCACAATCATACCGACGCCTTTACTAAGGTTACAAATGTAGCATCGCTCTATTTATCATATACCTACATGTGCGGAACTAACCTAATTTATTTCATCGTACCAGCTCTAAATGGCGAACAGTCTGAAGATTCAACTTGGACCACAATCATTCCGACGCCTTTACTAAGGTTACAAATGTAGCATCGCTCTATTTATCATATACCTACATGTGCGGAACTAACCTAATTTATTTCATCGTACCAGCTCTAAATGACGAACAGTCTGAAGATTCAACTTGGACCACAATCATTCCGACGCCTTTACTAAGGTTACAAATGTAGCATCGCTCTATTTATCATATACCTACATGTGCGGAACTAACCTAATTTATTTCATCGTACCAGCTCCAAATGACGAACAGTCTGAAGATTCAACTTGGACCACAATCATTCCGACGCCTTTACTAAGGTTACAAATGTAGCATCGCTCTATTTATCATATACCTACATGTGCGGAACTAACCTAATTTATTTCATCGTACCAGCTCTAAATGACGAACAGTCTGAAGATTCAACTTGGACCACAATCATTCCGACGCCTTTACTAAGGTTACAAATGTAGCATCGCTCTATTTATCATATACCTACATGTGCGGAACTAACCTAATTTATTTCATCGTACCAGCTCCAAATGACGAACAGTCTGAAGATTCCGTGTTCAAAACTTAGGTAGCATTTCGAATCGAAGGGCAAAAATTTTCGATTAAATACTCTTTCAGACCTATCAATCCTAAATAAAAAACACCTGTGTCATAAATACGTGAACATATCGTCACAAATCGCCCAGTCATCGCAGTCATACATACGGCTATACAAATCAACCAAATGTATTCGTATCAAGGGGAGATGGGTATGAGCCACCGGAAGGAGGGGATGTCAATGGGGGGTGATGACAAACAGTTAACATCGCAAACGCACCCTCGTGTTTCCCAACGCTATCTCACGCACTTTTTGCCAAATTTGAGCTGATTTTCCCCTATTTTAGGGCGTAGGTGTGGGGGCGGACTTCGGAGACTCTGGGGATTGTACGGTGGTACCCTCAGAGGGTACACCAGGACCTAAGTGGGGTGCTCCGAGGCTTCAGGAGGTAGACCTTGAACCGCTACTTAGGCATGTATGTGTAATGGTTAATGAAATAAAACAATAACATATGTATACGTCGACATAAATTTGCTTACATGAACTTATCACGACTAAAAATTCCAATATAAACGTAATTTGAATACATTAAATACAATCGAAATATAGATATTTAAAAAGGTGCAAATCAATTAATATTAGCAAGAGGGCATTAGGGAAGAGTATGACACTGCCCTGCACTGACATGTTAGCCCGTGTTTGATGATACGGGCGTTTTTGGCCTGACTCCGCAGTTTCTGGGGGAGGGTAGCTCCGACACCCCCACCAAGTTTTTTTTTTTTTTGGGGGGGGGAGGGGAGGTTATAGGCAGCTGCTTATGAACCGCGCCCATTGAAATTGGGGGGTCCGACCTGCCCTCTCGCAGAAACTGGGGGTCAGGCCGAAAACGCCCGTTTCATCAAGCACGGGCTTGTGAGTACAGGGAAGTGTCATACTCTTCCCTAATCCACTCTTGATATTAGTAACACAAATGTTTTTCAGAGCCAGACAACAAAACTTGCGCTGATTCCAGTAAGCATTGCAGCTATTGGAAATCTAACGACGAATGCACGAAAAATCCGGAATACATGCACCTATATTGTTCACGTTCGTGTAATACATGCAGTAAATCAGGACGGCAAATAACCGGGGAAAAGAGAAAACGCTGTGTCGACATTGGAAAACACTGCACCTATTGGAAACACCGCGGCGAATGCAATGCCAATCCGGATTATATGCAACTGGAATGCAGGCAATCGTGTGGTGCTTGTTCCAACAATGAACGTTGACCTCAGCAAACAGTGGATTTATGCTACAACTGTGTTGGTACTCACCTTATCCATTCCGGACATTAGCACTGCATGAAAGGGTATAGTTATGCTACTTCGATATGTGCTCACAAGAATGGTGAAGCTAAAAGTTTAACATTAAACATTAAATCTCTGATTACCATTGAGATTTCTTAATTCAAAGCACGAGTATATTTAAATAGGCTTGCTCAGAGAGGGCTAACTTTAAATCCATCTTGTCAGGGACAGGTTATTTTTATATCGACCGTTCAAATAAGAAGATTAACCCAAAATAATTTGACGCCAAAGTGTTTTAAATTTGCTGTCATAGCAAGTTGCTGTATATGACCACATTTGAGGATTTTACTTCTAAAATGGTCAACCATTGGCTGCACGGCAAATGGTTTATTCTACTGTGGCGACAGTACACCAACAACTCGAATAGAAACGGCGTCTTAGGCGCTAAATTTTTGGACCAGCGACATTCGGGAACGGTTGATTTAAATTGATCTGTATCTGAGAAAGGCGAACTAAATATATTTGTTTTAAGATAGACAAACTCCGCAACCAAGCTTCATTTCGGCATCCCGAAGCAGAAAATGTTTGTAATTTTTACCATCTTTCTCAGCACATCTCATAATTGTATCATAATTTACTGAAATACACATATGTCTACAGAAATATTTATTTCATGGCTGCTACGTTCTTGAGTCAATAATTTTATTTTATTTCTCTGTAACCTTTTGTAAAATGTTATTTTGAACAGTTAAAATGCCCGAAAAGAAGCTACAATATTCCAGTATATGTAGGTATACATGAATCAATATGTTATCCGCTTTGCAAGGTATGCATTTTATCAATTATAAACCATTGCATTTAATCTCTTTTAGAATAACAAACACAGGTTTTACAAGAAAACAATAGGTTTACAAACATTTGTACAAACATTAGTCAGTTGCAGCTGTTCTGGCAGAATTTCTATAAACGCTCAGACCATCCTTTGGCTCAATCTTCAAAAGTGAACGTAGGCCTACACTGCCGCACTTCGAGATGAAATATGACGCAGTAAAAACAGCTTTCGAATAAAGTCGTTCATATATGGAATACTAATGACAGATTTTTTTTATAATATCCAGACCAAAATAGTAACATTACAATACCGAATAAGTTTTACATTGTGTCAGAGTGGTTGCGTCAAAAGCTGAAATTATAGTTTCCCATGTTTACATAGCTTTAAAGACCAGAATTTTTTGCTCATGCATAGTGCTAGATATATATTTAGTCGCTGAAGAACACTAAAGCTTCTAGATATATATTTAGTCGCTGAAGAACACTAAAGCTTCTAGATATATATTTAGTCGCTGAAGAACACTAAAGCTTCTAGATATATATTTAGTCGCTGTAGAACACTAAAGCTTCTAGATATATATTTAGTCGCTGAAGAACACTAAAGCTTCTAGATATATATTTAGTCGCTGTAGAACACTAAAGCTTCTAGATATATATTTAGTCGCTGTAGAACACTAAAGCTTCTAGATATATATTTAGTCGCTGAAGAACACTAAAGCTTCTAGATATATATTTAGTCGCTGTAGAACACTAAAGCTTCTAGATATATATTTAGTCGCTGAAGAACACTAAAGCTTCTAGATATATATTTAGTCGCTGAATAACACTAAAGCTTCTAGATATATATTTAGTCGCTGAAGAACACTAAAGCTTCTAGATATATATTTAGTCGCTGAAGAACACTAAAGCTTCTAGATATATATTTAGTCGCTGAAGAACACTAAAGCTTCTAGCAATTTTCGTTTGACAAAAACAACCCTCACGACTCACTTTTTGAAATATGTGCGCTATTGTTCACATTTTTGACGGTAAAATCTTGTATTCGCGTTTATGAAAGCGTATGATCTTTTTGCTGTAAAAATATTGACGATTTAGCGACTAGAAATTTAGTAGTAAGTTTCGAAGATAAAGCAACGCCAAAAAGAGCCACTATATCGCAAAGATTCAGCGACTGCAAATTAATAAGTTTCGAAGATAAATCCATGCCAAAAAGAGCCACAATATCGCAAAGATTCAGCGACTGCAAATTAATAAGTTTCGAAGATAAAACAACGCCAGAAAGAACCACAATATCGAAACGATTCAGCGACTGAAAATTAATAAGTTTCGAAGATAAAGCAACGCCAAAAACATCCACAATGTCGCAATAATTCAGCGACTGCAAATTAATAAGTTTCGAAGATAAAACAACGCCAGAAAGAGCCACAATATCGAAAAGAGTCAGCGACTGCAAATTAATAAGTTTCGAACATAAAACAACGCCAAAAAGAGCCACAATATCGCAAAGATTCAGCGACTGAAAATTAATAAGTTTCGAGAATAAAACTACGCCAAAAACAGCCACAATGTCGCAACGATTCAGCGACTGCAAATTAATAAGTTTCGAAGATAAAGCAACGCCATAAAGAGCCACAATATCGAAAAGATTCAGCGACTGCAAATTAATAAGTTTAGAAGATAAAACAATGCCAGAAACAGCCACAATATCGCAAAGATTCAGCGACTGAAAATTAATAAGTTTCGAGGATAAAACAACGCCAACGCTACCCAAGATCCAGCTAAATTGCACTACGCGCTTGATAAGCCTCCAGGTACATTCTCTCCGGAGTACGGACGACATACTGCCCCAGTAACCTTTCGGGAACAGGAACGAGCTGTCAGAACTGAGGAACCAACTAGGCCTTTAGCTTTACAGCGCTCAGACAATGTTCGTTCTCTGCGACCATTTAACGTCAATGACTTAGGCCTCATCGAACTATTCGCCTCGCAAGATCCAGATGAGTCCTAGCTCCATACTCCCGAACAAGCCGCCTCTCCAACTTCAGCAGTTGAACATGCCGTCCAAACTTCGCCGCTTACGCCCGCTCAACGTCGCTCCGCCATCGCTACACAAACTTACCGTAGCCCTTACTCGCAGCGCTTGGTCACTGACCCGGACAAACCACTGGTCCCGAATAACATCTATCGCGAACCCATGGCATCTTACGAACAACGACACCCTAAACCTCGCAGCGCATACTCCGCCCCACCTACCCCACTCCCGCACACGCCGCTAATGCCATTAGGATTCGAAGCTACCTTAGAGGAATATATCCCAGACGAATGGATAGCACCATACTCGACACCCCCTGGGCCACAGCCCACGCAATCCGCCCCAGTCTACAGTCAGCCACCTTTAGAACCCGCCCCGACACGAAAAACTGTACCTAAACCAGTTAAAACCCCCCGCACCGCGAGTGAACCAGTATCATCTGTAAGCTCTGAGAACACATCGCCCGAAACTTTTGATTCCCCGACACCACCACATCGGTGGGTAATTCCACCCTTGTCATCGCCCCTAGCGGAACGTGGAGCCGAGGCCCCACCGCCCGAAACGTTTGAGTCCCAGGCCCCACCCACCAATGGATAACCCCTGTCGCATTGTCACCCCCAGCGGAACAAGAAACCGGCACCCCATATATTCCTTCCTTCGGTCGATGGACCACTAGGAAACAAAACAAACAAGCGGAATGGGAATGGGCATTGGACGAAAGGAGAAGGATTAAGCAAGAAGAGGCCCGTGCCCGAGGAGAACTTCAGGACGCAACCGAGTTAGTGGAGTATTTATCGGAACCTGTCGTACAACACCCTCCCTCGGAGGCCCAAATGGCCGCCGATGACATCGTGGCAGAATTTGTTGAAAGGTTGGCTAGGAGACGCGAGACAAGTAGAAGAGACACGGGTAAACAACGCCGACCATCCGAATCTTCGGAAGGCGGTAGATTAAAACGATCTCGAACACGAGCTGCACCCGCAGCCAGTGAAATAATTTCAACCATAGGCGACTCAACCAAGGGGTCCTCTATTCGGGGGAAGGAGAAGACGCCGCCGCGCAGCGCACCCTCCGCCTTAAAAGGGACTTTAGCTCGACCCGGACGCACCAAAGCACATGCCCGAACCCAGCTAAGGTGTAACCACATGTTAGTTGGGAAGACTGGGACGACGAAACACCCCTTAGCCAACTCTTACCGGGACCTAGTCGAAGCCCCCGCTTTGAACTTGACTATTCTACTGAGGAAAGTTAGGGATCTCCGGAGATGGGACCTTCTATGGGGGAGATTGAGGAAAAGCCAGAACCTCCTCAACCCACGCGCTGACAACCATACCGGTAAGCAAGGGACCGCCGTCGTTGGTACGAGGACTATACGCCCCTAGGACTATATAGGAGAGAAGCTCAGGTAGTAGTACCGCGCATTGCCACCCGAGAACCGGCACCCCGACTCCCAGCCCCGGCTAGACAAACCGTGCCTCTCGCTCCACCGACTCGACATTGTGACCCTGTTATGCTATGAATCCCCCATTTAGTAGTGCTCGTTCTCGGCACATGTTCGAACCTTTTAGGGACATATTTGAGGAACAGGACATCGAAGACATGTTAGCCGCGCATCCTGACTTGGAAACGGACGAAGACAACGGACAACGACAACTACGACCCGAAGACATTGAACTGGAGGTGGTCCGACCTCCTAGCCAACCGCCTCGAGGAAGACGGTTGTAGTGCTGACTCCAGCCCGAAACGTCACTCCCAAGAACTCGAGCTCCCGCAGCAAACATACTCCAAGAACCGCCACTAATGGCGATGAATTTTTCTGCAGGAATTGTCGACCGGTAAATCAGTAAAATGGAACAAATCCCGCAGCCGCGTGTGCCTCAATACACCATCAACTACGCCGCCCCATCGAAACGTTTCTTTTGAGAGGCACGTGTTGGCCCGAATTATCAAACATGGCTCCGTTGGGAAAACCCATCAAACAGTACCCAATCGAATATGCTTCAACGGAACAACGATATCAGCTCCTCGTCATCTATTTGTTCGACGAGGAGCAGGCAAGGCAAGATATATCTGACCTAAAGATGGGAGCTCGAGATATTAAAGCCATCTCCCGAAGAAACAAATCGAAATTCCTCGATCCAGAAACAACGGAGCGCCTTCGCTCTGTTCTCCCGCATGTCATGCCAACGGTGCTCCTGGATAAATTCAAGATCCCAAAATTTCGGAACGCCCTTCCCGCCACCGGGCACGCTCAACTGCTCGAGGCAAACCGCTCGGAGTCGTTTTGGGGAATTGGTCTCGGACCAGAAGAAGTCACATTCGGCCGACGACTCCGCCAGTGCCATAATGTGATGGGCCGCCTACTGGAGGAAATACGTACCCTCCTTCGTCACGGCACCGCTACCTGGCCGACAGTACTTATTTGTGGAGACTCACTGGCTGCACAGTTGGTTAACATGGCTGCCTCAAAAGGGTGGTTTGCCATGGCCTGGCCAGGGGCCACCATGCAGTTCTTGGTCCGGATGGCGAAATGTATCGCAACGCCCCACACCAAGACCATCATTATCCTTGGCGGATACAAGGCCGCCATACAATCTAAATCGCACGAAGATCGTCTCCTGGACACGCCGAGCAAATTTATGCGCTGTGTACGACGACACATCAGCTCATTTGACTACTTATTAAGCGATGGAGCTGGAGCATTGATAGCGCCGCCTCCACCAGTTTGGGACATTGGACAGGACAACGTGACCGCGTGGTCCCAGGAATTCACCCGCCTACTGCAGGACATTAAGTGTCAATTTCCAGACCGAGCACGGAAGTCCGTGATGCCCCACTACCCGCCGGAACTATTGGAATCTGGTGCATGAGAAACGGATCCCGGCGAGAACCCACCTGCGGAACCTCAAGTGACGGAACCATATATTGGCTTCCTTCGCAAATGGACGGAACAACAAACATCATAGTGGGGGGAACTCACCAAAGCGAAAACTGAACTAAAATTGCACCATTAATTTGTGATCATGGAACGTTATCGAACGCCTTTTACTGAAGGACAACCTAGGATAACTCAGGGACTTCGTATCCAGAATTGGCACAGGACTGTATTGTACATACGTATGTATTATATTGTGTTCGATCGTTAATACTTTGTATTGCTGTATTACCTGTAAACTGGTGCTTATTAATTTACGAAAAATTCGCAAAGCGAGGCCACAGAGGCACACAAACGAATCGTTTAACCCCCATGTGAAAAGTCATTTTCCCCCTTAAAATATAGGAGGAGGACTTGGTTTGGATTCACTGGGTTCGTCAAACGAGGGTTAGGATAAACCACTTAGTGACCGCTGGTCAGTCATAAACGGAACATTGACCATATAGCGTGATCAGGCCGAGCCCTAGCAAATAAATTACGTGCTTAGTTTCAAATACCAGATAACACAATTACCAAGCGACGATGGCGTTCGGCTCGAACTAAATTTCTGGAGAGGTCTTAAGTGATGAGACCTCGGTACAAGTCAGAATTTCATCGTCAACAAATCTCAAAAAGAAAATTGTTCGCCACCCGTATAATAAAGTTCGAAAATTTCCATTTAAAAATATAAGAGATGTAACAGGACCGTTCCGGTCCCGTTACGAGTGTTTTCATGATTCCCGCACCCAAAATCGTATTGGAACATGTTGGCACCTGGGTCACGTTCGTACATGAAATATCGTATTTTATCGGTGAATCGTTTTGTATAAAAAGTGCCGTATTCTATCAGTGAATCGTTTTTAACAATGAATCGTTTTGTATAAAAATGCCGTATGTTATCAGTGAATCGTTTTGTATAAAAATGCCGTATGTTATCAGTGAATCGTTTTGTATAAAAATGCCGTATGTTATCAGTGAATCGTTTTGTATAAACATGCTGTATTTTATCAGTGCTTCGTATTTTATCAGTGAATCGTTTTGTATAAAAATGCCGTTTTTATCAGTGAATCGTTTTATATTCTCAACGGGACGAGTGTTACGATTCAAACAAACCAGGGAAAACTAAATTGCCCCAACAAACGCGCAAGAATGAACATGGAATCCCCACCGATAGGAAAAAAGGAATCACGCCGAAACACAACCAGTCGCCACTATACGTTATAACTTTGACGGTCATGACCGTCCGGGAATAGGAGGCCCCTGGCTGCACGTTCAAGTTAACAAGTTTATTAAGACAGAACTTAAAAATATTAAGTTTACTTGGTTTTAGCTGTGTACTAAGTAATGGTTACGAAAAACAACGAGTTGCAACAAGCTGAAATCATACGTTCGGTAGCTTTCGAGATTATAAAGGACGACGGATACCGGGTTAATTTGGTGGTCCGCACCCGTCTAGTGCGGTATTATCCGGGAAATAACCGGAGCATGCTGGTAGAACATTTTGAGGACTATTGTTGGACACCAAATTCGCCCCGGACAGTGCCCGAACCTCCCTCGTAAAGTACTAAGACAATCGCTACTTACGCTAAGTTAGGTTGTCAAGACAGAAACAATACTATTAGTTCCTATATACTTATAACGTACTATACATATATATGTGTCTATGTGCTCCTTAACCGACTGCATACGATTTCATGACCCCTGTGCCCTCCCTCACAACCGTGAACGCTTCGTCCTGAGCGTATTTCAGGTAAAATCGCTCTTTTTTCTAGTACATCGTTGTAACATGTGACTGATGCAAGCCCCCACCCTTCTACATCCTCGTTGTCCCACCCCGTTCCTGAACCGGTGCATGCGACCGCTCGTTTTGTTCATCGTGACTGGGTGAATCCTACGACGCGCGCCGGACGCCTGTCCTTATTCCCGCTGACCCGCTGGAGTCATCTAAAGACGCCCCAATGTCTGACGCCAATTACTAGTGGGCGCCAATAATCCCAGATGTTCCTCCTTACTTCACAACAAGCGAACCGTCCCTCATTGTGTTCGTCTCGTCGTAATATCTCCAAAAATACCCCGCGGGTCTCCGCCCGCCGCCCTGTTAATGCGGGACGACCGGCGAAAGCGCCCTTACCATCGCCGCCACTCTCTCTAATCGTTGTGAATTTAGCACCATTTTTACTCCTGCCGCTCCGGCAACGATATCACCCCTAATACGAATCGCCGTTCGACGGCGAGTCCAACGATAACCGGCATCTTTCCGCCCAACCGTTAACGCAGGAGAGCCCGCTAAACTCCCCGTACTTATATACATCGGAACCCATAGGTGGGTTCCGACCCGCTATTACGTCCTCCCCCTCGTGTTTGGTATCGATCGGCCCTATTTTTCGTCCTGGGACCGAATCTCACCCCAGCACCCCGAAAACCCCACGGGATTCCCCTTGTCCCGCTCCCCTTGCCAAGCCCTCTTCGTGTCCTCGCTGTCCTTTTGTGTTCTTGTCCTCGCTCTTTCTCTAACCGACATTCTTGTCTTGGTCGGTCGCCTTTGTCATTGTTGTTGTTGTTGTTGGTGTGCTGTGAGTGTGTGTGTTTGTGTATACCTTGAGCGACCATTCTGTCGCTCAGGTCGCCGTCATGTCTAGTGTGTGTTCATGTGTATGTGTGTGTATACTTGTGAGTATGGATATATGTAGATATATATGTGTACGAAAGCACATAACATAAAGACGGACGGACGAGGACAAAACGTACGAATCTCGCTTAAAATTGATAGTTTTACGGACGGACTGGACATGGACGTTCGGACATGGAATTTCCGGAAGTGTCTCCAATTGGACGACAAGGGAAGACCCGAAAGAAGTGGGCGGGCGACGACGAACGACAATTGGGTGGCGACAAAATCGCCATTCCCCAACATAGGCGAAAATTTCGATACGACATCCAACGCGTCGACTCTTGGAATCAGTTCGACTTCGGCAGCACGGAGTTCGGTCGACTTTACTGATCGGCTCCGACCCATTTCTTATTACATTTGTTACGAGTTTTGTTTTATACTTTCTGGTGCTTTTTCCCGTTTGGCGTTTGCGATCGGACTCGATGTTTGGAGGACCCGCTTAGACCATTTCGGTCTCGTGGAATGGGACTAGCAATTTCAGTCCCGGATCGAATGCTGTAAGTCAGGAGGAGAACCGAGAGCTTGGGGTTTTATTTTCCACAGTGGTAACAGTGACAGACCATTCGACGAAAATTTCGTTTGACTGTAGCAAAGTCCTTTACCCGTAGGATAACATGACATCGATCTGTAGGCGTCCCGCCTCCCTCGCCGATTTGCTAAGTTTTCTCGAACCCTTTGACAAACTTCCTTACGTCGAGTTCCGTTTTTGGGCGTTTTCGGAAATTGCACGGGATTGCGATAGAGCCTAGGACACACAGCCGAGGTCCGTCTGATTCTCCGTGGTCATAGGTAGCACAAATCAAAATGGACGCTTCTCGTCCATGTTTCATATGATCTGTTGCTCTTGGTATAGGGCTATCGAATTTTCCTGAGCTGACCACGGTAAACCTTCCCAATGAAACTCTGGGGACTTGCTTGCTTGTTTTTGGTTATGGTTATGGTCTACAAATTTACAGCTTAGTGGAACGTTCAACGCTCATGCCGTGTTTGGGCTTGAACAGAAGCGCAGCTTAGGAACGGAGGACTAGCCTCCGTTGGGCTTTAGGAAGCCATTAAAATTTCATTTCTCCGAATGAGCTAAGAAAATTTGGGAACTCAAAAGATTGAACAAATTCTAAGTAACGTATCTTGGGCAAGTTATTTGACGTTCCCAAGGAACATCGGTAATGGATTGCCTCGGTTGCATTAGTGGGCTCTTGTTTTATAGCGTTTAGGTGCGTTCGGATTAACGAAATCTTGCAGGAACATTGCGTCAGCTTTAAGGCAGATATTGTCGGTATCTCAAATAAGCACGCATTTCGCCATGACGACTGACCGAAAAATGCTAGGCAATACCCCCGCTCCCCAACTAACCCGGTAAGCGGCCGATGGGGCACAGCCCCCAGCCGTCCCGAAATTCTGTTCGCCCCAGTTAATACCGCGTACTGACAGTTTGATTGTAAAATCTCATTCTGGTGCACTTTAAAATATACCACTAAAACGATCAAACTTACGTGTGCTCCCGATAAGGTAGCGACATGGTCTTCCCTCGAGGCCAATACCCAAAGTTGAGCATGGTTAAATAAGCCGATGGTAGGCACTATCGCAGTATTCAATCAGTGCCCATGCGGGAGAAACACCTCGTGTTCCCGCATCCAAAAAGTTAAAATATTTACCCCCATCCCAATAAACAAAACTAATTGCCTCGAGCAGGCCATTTCGGCCCCAAAACGAGCGAGTGCAAAACCCCGATTTTACATTGGAGCGAGTCGATCGCTGAGTTTTGCTTGTTTTTCTATTTATCCTGAGTTGCCCCCTAGGCTATCTACTGCGCACGACCATGCTTTAGTTTATTTCATGTCTCTTTCCTGTTTTGCCCTTGAGTTGATTCGATCCTGCACGGGGAATTTAAGCCCGCTGCAGAATTATATGTCTTAACTATTCAGCCACAGATATAGCAATACAGCAGAGTAATAAGGAATTAGGATGGCCAATAGAGAGAGGCACCGAAACGACACCCAGCGAGAAAAGAAAAGACGCAGACGCGTCAAGGGCCGACCGCCCTGTGCCACCGGTGGTTAAAATGACCCTAGGGTTAGGAAATAAGATCGGGGAACCCATCGGTAGGAGTATACTGCCCGTCGGTCCTACCCCCACCGAACCTCCTATAAAACCGGCCGCAAAGTCGAACTAAACAACTAGATAACCAGGCTCGCCTCTGGGGGCGGCCCCGAAATTGCCTCGGAGATCGCATCGTGCTGTTTTCACGCTGCGACCAACCCCCACCGTTGTAAATCTGATGAATTATTCCACCCCCTCTTCTCTCGCTTCCCCGTTCGGTAAGGCGTACTGTTGATAGGCAAAGTTACCTGAGAAGACAGCGCAAATCAATCTGTAAGCATAACAGTCGGATTTACCTCGAGTAACAACCGGACCGTACGATTTTTAGTGTTGCTAGAGTAGAACACACATAGTCAAGTCTCGTCTCTATTCTTTCCCCTGACCTCGCCTAACGTCCGTCACCGCGTGTACAGGATAGTTGTCTAAAGTGACACGCTTTAAGGAGCATTATCCCAAGCACTCTAGGGCCCCTGCTTGCTGTGCCCCATACCTGAAACAATCGCTGACATTGAGCCGAAGCAGGGATTACCGCCCCTAGGCCGCGAATTAGCGGATATCTGCACGCTCCGTCCCTGTTTTCCTCTTAACGCCCTATACCCCTAATGCATTGAACCGGCACGACAGCCGCTAGTTAATGCTAAGTTCCCTCCCCCCGACTCAACGCACGTAGTCTGCCTCAATGGTCAATTGGAAACACTCGTCCCCACAATAAACCTTGATCATTTAAATAAAACGTTGTCTCATGAGCACCGAGTACAGTCTTAATTCTTACCGAGACGATAGGAGCTTGCTGGTTTGTCCGCTCGGACGCGCAGGCACTGCCCGCCACGGCTTGTGAGCGAGAATGTCCCAAGCACTGACGGGCATGATTTGCTGTTACTTGTGTTTAATCGCTTGAATCGAGGAATAAAAGTTTTGATAGCTTAAAGTAAATTCCCCCGCACCATTCGATAAACCGAAAAGTTCGCTAGGATTTACCTATACTCTTTGCGGAAATCACACTAGTCTCTCAAATCTAACTTTATTCAAGGAGAAAGGCCACGTCATTGACCTTCCGACATTAAACTTTTAGGGCTTGTCGGAACCCTGTGGGGGTCACATAGGCTACAATGCTCTAGTAAGGAGCATATCAGGATCTTAATTAGGCAAATCAACTTGAGTTTCAATTTTCTAGGGCAATTTTCGTCTTTTACTCCACATTTAACGCAATTAAATTGAAGTAAACAACTTCCGATGAGTCTAGGATAGGGAATAGCAGCTAGGCTCCATGACCTGTGAACAGGTGTCGATACTAGCCTCCCTCGGGGACCTCAGAAATCAAACCAGAGGCAAGACACGTGCCCAACCAATCGGGCGGTGTCCGAACACATCCGTGAAGCGCGCTTGCTAAGCTCCATAACTTCTTGGGTCTGACCAAGAATGGGGTTAAAAATTTTAGCATTCACGATCCGCCCTTGAGGTTAGCCGGGGTCGTATGGGGACGGTGTTAGGAAGTTGCGCCATGCAGCTATGTCCTGTTATTACACAACTTGTTATATTTCATTAGAAAGACCTGGTAAAGCTACATGGAATAGACCTATTAGTTTGCGGATATCTCGTTTACTCATTGAGAAAAGTCGCAAAAACTGCAGGGGTGCCCGAAAAATGGGCCAAAATGACGTCATTTTGGCGCATAACTTCCCCCACGGGGAAAAATTCAAAAATCGGGCTCAGTCACCCCTCCTAAATCGACCATTGCGCCCCGAATGAGCTATCTTGCAGCAAAATCCACCCAACCGTTAGCAAGACCCAGGTGCGACAGACAGGACCAACTCAACCCCCTCAACTAGTCAAAATTGAAAATTGTAGTTTCACTCGCGCGCTTCGCTCATTCCGCGCGAATTCAATTATATATAACCACATACTTAAAAATATATCTCATCATTTCCTGCTACACTTCTCAAATATACCGCTCAATGCCAATAAAACCAGGTGTAAACAATTTAATCGACCAACGCGACATAATATATAACTGCCATATGTTTATACTTCATGACAAGTGCAAAATATATAAATAAAATTTACAATATAACTATACTTACTTCAAAAGTGCAACGATGCCAGGTCAGATTCAGTCAAGCTTCTACGGAGAGCGGTACCTAGTTCGGTAAGAAGTAGGCGATCCATATAAGGAACAGAGGGGTGTCTATCGAGCATATTCAGATCAAAATTCTAACTTGGGGAATGTCTTGACCATTAATAGTCCAGGAAATCCAACTAAAATCGTATTATTTGGACTGCAAGATATATAATATAAGGCAATCTCTTGTCGATTTACATGACGCAAACATATTTGTTTCAGATTTAGAATGTATATAAATACTGTAAGAACTGCGCCGTAGGTGTGAGCGATTCGTACTGCAAGAACTGGATCATAGAACCACATTTATACCGAGAATACAAGTCAACACCCTTTATGGCTGTATCTGCATTGTTGTTGGATGCTGCCTTTGCGACAAAAGGAATGTCTAGCATTAAATAGTATAGCCATATAAAAAGTAGTGAACTACGATTCACCATGAACTAGAGTGCAAACGCGTCAATGTTATATATACCGTGAACAGTTGGTGCTACTGTATCCACTTCAATAGAGAATAGTTTTAGCGGAAATTTCCACAGAAAACTCCAAGGAAATTTCCACAGAAAACTCCAAGGAAATTTCACTTTTTGTAGAAATGAAAATTGAAAATTTAGATCCATATCATCTACGATCCAACCAATACTTAATGTTAGTAGGAAAAGATTTTCTACAGAAATATCGATGGAAATTTCACTTTTTGTAGAAATGAAAATTGAAAATTTAGATCCATATCATCTACGATCCAACCAATACTTAATGTTAGTAGGAAAAGAATTTTCTACAGAAATATCGATGGAAATTTCACTTTTTGTAGAAATGGAAATAGAAAATTTAGATTCATATCATCTACGATCCAACCAATACTTAATGTTAGTAGGAAAAGATTTTCTACAGAAATATCGATGGAAATTCCACTTTTTGTAGAAATGAAAATTGAAAATTTAGATCCATATCATCTACGATCCAACCAATACTTAATGTTAGTAGGAAAAGATTTTCTACAGAAATATCGATGGAAATTTCACTTTTTGTAGAAATGGAAATAGAAAATTTAGATTCATATCATCTACGATCCAACCAATACTTAATGTTAGTACGAAAAGATTTTCTACAGAAATATCGATGGAAATTTCACTTTTTGTAGAAATGGAAATCGAAAATTTATATCCATATCATCTCCGATCCTACCAAAATATGTTAGTCAGAAAATATTTTCAAGTAGAAACACATCTAGTTGTCGGTACACTTAAATTTGCCTAATGCGCAAATAAAGTTAAGATGACCCCCGACCAATGTGTTTTTCTGCAGACTGATGACTGCAGACCATTATAAATTCAGAAATGATCAAGCATAACTAACTTGATTTTAGCTTCTGCAATTTTCTCAAATTGAATGTAGCAGAATTTGCACATAAGAATTGTAAAATGTACAGCTAACTGGAGCGAAAATTCATATAAACCTCAGAATTTTGCAACGGTGGTCCAGAATTGCGAGCACGAATATGTTTCATCTGCGATAAAAAAGTTCAAAGAACCGTAATTTCACCGCAAACAAAAATGTCCATGTTCTAGACGCGTATATATCCACGAGTTAAGCATACACAAAGATGAAACATATGCCACGAGACTATACCCATAACTATTATATTCGGGTATACTAGTAAACGCAATAAATCATGAAGGGAGAAATAGGCAAAGTATTTGGTATCTTATTTATGTATATATGCATTTCAACTAGATATTTAATCAATTTATATGTATCACATTCTAGACAACTTATGTCAAATCCACCATACAAAAAGCTAGCTATCTAAAAAATTAGTAATATAAATAAGCACATAACAAAAATAATTTATCAAGTCTGATGAATTCGAAATTTGGTCACGATATATACACAAATAGCTGCCGGCTCCACAATTTCATCTCAACCCTACTCCACTACGCAACTAAAGTGTCGATACCTATAAGAAACGATAACCATATTGCGCAATGTTCTATATTCATGTTCTATAAAGGCACACGACGAAAGCCCCAATTAACGGAAAAGATCCGTTGATTTTAAAATTAAAACAACTACGTAAACTACTAACTTCTACTTTCGGGTTTGGTTCTGACAACTCTTTCGGTCCTCTTTGCCAAATCAGCAGCCACGACCCAAAAATCTAGCCAATTTTAATGGTTCGTTACCAACATTGCTATATTTTAAAGCAATATTTTTTTGCAAACGACCACGTACAGCTTGGACGTATTGGAACAAAATTAATCATGTGCGACATTATCTCGTGTCCCTGCATAATTCCATAGACACAACTTACCTCATTGGGCACTTCGTCCAGCGGCAGCAGACTCGAATATATATTAGTATTGGCTTTGACAGTCGGACATCTCAGAAGAACGCTGTTATCAATTATTGTGTGCCTCACGACTAGGTTTATCTTGTGATGAGTCGTTGTAAGCGCATGGCAGCTCGTAAAAAAAAGCTATCAATGCCGATAATCAGGTGTTTCTAAAAACAAGTTGGAACACCGGAAATCGTCAAACGAGCGGAGAGATTGAAGAAACCCAAATGGAATTCATGCTTGCATGGCAAGAAGGTATCTGTGTGTAGGTAAGTTACAAATTTACATAATCGCCAAAATGGATGTGTGATAGTTATGGCTTTTGTAAACAAGATTTTCGCGGTTCTCACAGGTCATTATCATCTCACAAGTCATTCTCACACAGGGGATTTGGGCTCCTCCCTGTGTGTCCCTGAAGTGTTTAGAGATGATATCAAAAATAGTCGTGCCAGCACAGAAAATTGTAACATAACAAAAAGCTAATATTGCTGCTTTTATTTAATTTCCACCATTCATACGAAATGAAGCGCGGTATCGTAAAAGACGCAGTTTCCAGTCGGTATGTAACCAACAAAAAACGATATAAAATGTTCGAAAGGCATGGTTATACGAAAATGGAATTAGAAGACTACCCAATATCTATGTCTACAGAGCTAACCTGGAGGAAGTTCCCCTATGTACTTCTGGTTACTCCTGGTTTGAGCTGGCAGGCCCCCAGGTATAATTATTTTAAACCCGATATAATAACCCAGTTCAGGTTACCCAAGTATTTGTTACACTTCCAGTCAGCTCGTTGGGTTATCATAGCACAGTTTTGCTATTATGGTATAAATTGAATCAACGACTGATCCAGCTACAAATCCTTCGCAACATCCAGGTCCGAAGAAATCCGACGCAAATATTACTGTCACGGTGGCACAAAAATATCTCCGGGTGCTCTTCTTGCCCAAGATATTCCTCGTTTAGCCATCTGCTGAACCTTTTTCAACTCTCTACTCTATTATTGTTGTTGTAAGCACTTCCCGATTTTGTGCTCAGTAGACCTAATAGTACGTTGTACTGCCGCAGTCGGACAGGCCGTAATTGTTGCTGTGCGCAAACGTTACACGCTGTTTTTACTACTAAATAATAATGCTTAAGCAACAGAACTGCAGCAAATGCCGAAAGAACGCGAACGATATCGCTTCGGTAGATGAGAGATGACTCAATATTAGCATCCAAATGCTCAGAGACTATACCATTCGCTTAAATTTTTGGCAATTTACTACACTTTGCTACGACAAAGCGCGTCCCAAGCGCTTCGCTCAGATAACATTCGTGTCGAACTACACTTTGCTACGACATAGCGCGTCTCAAACTCCTATTGGTACTGTCGCTCAATCTGAAATCAGAATAAGCGCTTTCCACTGCTGCTGCTGCTAAAATGTATAAATTAGTTGAAGCTATGTACAACCAGAATTATAATTTAACGAATTGGAAATATATATTTATCACATGCATTGTGTGTATAATAATCAACGTTACATTAATACATGGATGATAGTGGTCCAAACAACAGCTCACCATTACCCTGGACAGCCACAATCGTGGGATTCTAAAGTCCAGCTGAGTTTCATTCGTTCTTTCAAACTTGTGGGCAGCAGCCTTTGGAACCGTGTTCCTCGTCCAGTAACCAGAGCCGCCTCTTTTGTGTTCCAAAAACATTATCGATATCAATACACACATCAAACGTTTAACTTGTATTTTTCAGCAAATATTTTGGATAGCGCCGCCACCCCAATACCAGGAACCCTGTGTCAATCACCAATAATTCCCGGAACCAACCGAGCAAAGAATCACTGCTGTTGCACCGACATAAGTACTGTAGGTGTGTGTTGCCTGCCGTTCGTTTAGTAGCGATGAGATGCTTGTTGTTGGCTATTCGCATCAACCAAGAGTCGCAACACCGTCGCCAAGTCTTGATCATCGCCCCCACTACTTCCCGCCGGCACTAGTCCTAGCCGGCTACCGGTGTAGTTGTTGAAATTATCTTCGTCGTAGGTCCCACTTGGCATCTTCGACCGCGTTAATATTTGCCGATATCGTCGCAACAGCTGCCGTGCCAATAGATGATCGGGTAGAGAAGAAACTAGAGTAGCTGTGTCGTCATGATCACCACCGCCAGTTGCACCCATAATAGCATCCATCTCTGTAATGAACAAATCAGCTTCTTGGTCCGCAGTTAAATCCTCCTGGCGCGACAACCCATCCGCTATGGGTGTTGTTAGAGATACTGGGTAGCTGTCTTCGGGTTCCGCTAGCGTAATAACATCATCAGCAGCCGGACTAGCAGACATCGAATGTCGCTTTGCACGTGTGACAGTTGTATTGCCGGCACCACTGACTTGAGTATAATTTCGTCCAATTTCCAATTTCTTTGCGACAGTTTCTTCACTAATTCGCGACCGTCGTCGTGGTGATCTGCTTCTGGAGGACTCGGCACGTCGAATCTCCTTTTCACTAGTTACAGTGTCCCATCTGTGCTTCCGCCGTGTTGCAGATCTGGATCTATCAAAGGCTTCATCCGCCGCTTGCGACTTCCTTTTCGTCGTCGTCGCTGTCGATGACGCTTCACCCGCGGGATATAAGTTACAAATTCGGCAAATCTTGTTATTTGGTAGCCCACCCGGCGTCGACGATCCTTTGCCCAGCGTACGTACCGGATCGGTAAACAAACCAAATCGGGTATCGATGTCTTCGGTATAGTAAATTTCGATCCAAAGACGGCTATTGATCAAATAGCGTACAGGCTTGTCGATCAGCACACTGGGATTGTGCGACAACTGAAGAAACTGATTGTCGTACTTGTTCAGCTCAATACAATGCTCCGAACAAAACTTGTCGGCATCGGAGCCGCGAAGCGTTATCACAACCGTAACGTAGTGAGAACGATAGGTGCAGTAGAAATCGGAAAAATACAGCCGGCAATCTTCGTGAAACAGCCGACTGGCTTCGATAATAAAGCGATGACCGCCGTACAACGAGAACGGCGGCAGTTGACCTTTGTACAGACGCGACGAGAAGAACAGGCCTTCTATCTGATCTGAAAGACACAAATATTTTCTTACACAACACATACAAATCATTAGCACACGGTCCACGCACAATTCGACACTCAAGGACGAATCATCTATGTCAAATTGTTCCTAAATATTTCGGCAGTCACTTGGTTTGCACGGCACTGTATGATCAAAGAGTGCCACGGTGGGCAATGTTGATACTGATTGTTTCTAACAGTAAGCCTTCCGTCAAGCCAGCAACCAAATTAACGGCAACATAGCGTGCGAGCCAAAAGCAAAGCCCTATCTGAAAATAATGTGCACCGCACCTGCGGCAAAACGTAGGTAAATTAAGATCAGCGAGAAGCCGCGACGCAACTACGAGCCACCGACCAACGTTTCTCTATCGTTCAGTTGTAGATCACAGCTTTACTATGTGCGCCGCCTTTCGAGTAACGATGAGTCTCACGAACGGGCACTATAATTTTACGTTTAAAGACTTTTACGTTGGCTCGCTCGATACGCTCATTAACAATAGGCTATGACGATAGAGGTTGTGTTGTTTCGGGATATGACTGAAAATCAAGATAGATCTATTAGAATGTGTATTTTGATCTTCGCCGCTTGAACCCATCTTACAAACGCAGACGTCCAGTACTTACGGAAAACGGGACACAAAAGTTTTAATGTCTTACGGCTACAGTGGAACAACAGTTTCCTTCACGATATTGTTCAGACTGTTGTTGGTTCCGGCAATTACTGCACATGGGAATATATCTATTAGAATGTTTCTTTCGATTTTCGACGCTTGAAGCCATCTTACGAACGCAGACGTTTAGCACTTACGGAGAACCGGGTACAAAAAAGATTTTCGGTCTCCTACAACGGTTTCAGTGGAAAAATTAACAGTTCCCTGCACGGTATATAGTTGTTTAAATTTTCCCGCAGTAAAACCGAGTAGTGGCGACGTACAGTAGATCTTTAGGAGTTCCATTTCAGATTTTTCAAAACGCGATCCAAAAATATTTGAAGAATTCGAGCCCAATTTTTTCCGCGAACCGTCTCCCCATTTCGAAAGTATATATACCACATAAAATCGTATTTCGTTTCGGCGGCGTTGACAATGTCGTACTTAAATTGTATTACGTTTATTGCATCGGATAAGACACTGCATACTTGATACAACATTATTATCCAACTTTTGATTCGTCGCATCCAGTTTTATATAGTTTGTCACTCATTATTTTTTGTTATCACTAGTGAGATACCATTTAATAAGTACTGCTCATTTTGTGTGTAACTCACGTAAGACTAATGTCTGACAAGTCATACAATTACACAACATCGTACATAAATTAGCTCGAATAATTCTTCTTTGAGTCGCCTCCTGACTTTCTTTTGTACAATTATTTATTCGCACGCGGCTACACCGTTGAGTTGATATTTTGTCGTCGGAAACATTTTGACCATCCACATTTTTACACCCCGATTTTTAATGCCAAAAATGTCGTCATTCGAAACACCTACCCACGAATCGAAATGTTGTGTCTTGCTTTCATGTGCCTCCGCAGTTCTTCATGGCGACTAAAATGTGGCGTTGGAATTTCTGCTGAGACAAGATTTTTCTTTATTGCACCGAACACGTACATAATGACAAACTCTATATGTCGCCTTTTACTGCTAAACCTTTATTCGATGTATAAAAATGATTGCAGCAACCGAACCTCTGAACTATTAGTAATTTCATTTCTGAACCGATTCATCATGCGGAAATATTACTGCAACGTCATTAGTGCTGCCATCTCCTAAAGTTGGGGGCCAGGTATTTTTCTATGACCTCTGAAAATAACGGGTGCCCCTTCCAGTTGAGGCCCCTGACAAAATTTTTGGCTTAAGCCCGGTAAAAACGCCCCCAGGTAACAAACTCGATAAAATTTACTAAAATCTTTTTTCATTAATTTGAGCAAAAAAAATTGTTTGAAAACTTGCGTTTAACCTCAAAAGTGACTTGTAGACCGCTTCTAAGTCTATTTATTAATAATTTTTGCCATTTTCGCGATTAAATTTTTAAATTTTTTAGATTTGGAGCCTCAGCACCTCACAGCCCCCCCTGCTCAAGCAGTTCATTCCCACTCGACAAATCCGGCGCTCCTGTGCCGAACCATGGGGCTCCCGTTTTTGTCCGGCCTGGCAAATTTTTCAGCGAATGAAGAAACCCGTAGTGTGTATTCTATTAGCCATTATTATAACTGTTAATATTACATACATGTATATTTAGATTGGTTATTTTCGCAGAACGACGGTTTTCAGTCGCTCGAGATTCCCAAATAACAGCATTTATATGTATGTAACTGTGCAAAAACAGTTTTTGTCCGTCTGTGTGACACATAAGGTCACTGAGCGGATAGTTACTGCATCATATTTTGTATTGAATAATGTCACATAATTTTTTAGAAACGAAGCAGGCTCCAAAACACACTGTCTCAGTGCATAATATATATCAAAACTATTTGATACAACGTACTCATTATTACTATTATGTACAACAAACAAGTATTGAATATTCACTAATTTGCAATAACTACACATCACATGAATACAGCCAAAGCCTTCAATGTATACACACAAAATGATACATAACGTTAATAGTTTTTTAAAACGTTAATAGTTCTATCAAAACGTTAATAGTTCGTACGCACATCACCCATTGCTAATTACTGTAGAGGTTTTTAATAAACGAGTGCCGCTTCTAGGGCGCTCTCGGGAGTCGGTGGAGTCGTTTAGGGTAGCATTTTTAACGCAAAAATACTCAACCTGGTGCAATCACATGGTGTACTGCATATACATCGCATATTATATACTTAGTACTGCAGTAAATACGACAGAATACATAATATAACCTCCAAGCTACAACGCATGATATTTAGATAAATCGAATTAGACAAAAACCGAATTGAACTGAAACATGTGAGCTGAAAAGTGATTGTCCAGAAAACATTTCGGTGAAAATTCAGGGGAGGGCGGGTGGTGGAGCCATAATCTAAGAGGTCAGCATCGCGAGGGTCGGAAGACACGTTAAGGGAGTCGCCCCCTCCCTCGAACCCACTATAAAAAGCCCCAGCTGCAATGTCGTTTAACGGAAAATCAATCCAAATTTTGATGTTATTTATTTATTTCTGGTATTTTTGGCCGTAATCGTAATTTTACAACGCTAATAAGGTAATTACATATTTGTAGCTGGTTAGGAGGATTTATGGCAAAAAATTGTATCAGAATCAAAGTCATTAAATTATTTATGTTAAAATTTGATTCTACTTATAGCAGATATGACCACACACTATAATGTATGTGTGATGTCACACTATTGCATAGCAAATGAAATTGCTGCCAGAAGTTGACGTCACAAAACCCGATCAAATGTTATGATAATGTAGTACGCTGAAATTTGGGTCACGAACATTTAGGAGAAATAGAACGCTACTCGGTTATCCAACGTGATACAGGATGATGGCACAATTCTTGATAGCTGCAGAATCACATTCGTTGGAAAGTGTTCACTTCTCGGTTATCCAACGTGATACAGGATGATGGCACAATTCTTGATTGCTGCAGAATCACATTCGTTGGAAATTGTTGATTGCGCAACTTACACAAAGGTATCAAGTGACGATCGCAGGCATTAATTATTAAGCGCAGAGATTCGTTAATTTTTATTCCCATATATATATTTTTCGTCAACCAGTTTTACGTAGTAAAATTTTATGATGTGCTCGATTTGTACGATTATTATTATTAACCAGTGGTATTTAACATGAACTCCACATTCATAAACAGGAGATGTATTATTTCCACTTCAGTCATCCACACGCCTATTACTACGATCATCGTGATCAAAGGTAATGATAGCGTGGTCATAATTAGCTGATTCACTTGAAACAAACAGTGTTGCTGCATGTGTAGTTGGCAATCTGTCTGCAATTATTCGCGATTGAAAATCTGACACACGACTCATACGTACTGTCAACCGAAAAAGACCACACCAACAAAAAACTTCTCGCAAAATTGATTACTAATACGAAACCATGCTCACCGACTGAAAAAATATCAATGTAGAAATCACTCTCCTATAGACAAAATCTGAGACTATACAATCACAAGAAAAGACCTTTCGTCACCAACCAGAGAATTGCGGCATATCTCCGATCCAAGGCTATAAGCAGCAACGATTTCGAATAGTATTCAGTCATCAACACATTGACTTTGAGATCGAACGATTAAATTTTTTGGACAACAATGAGGAGCAAATCTTTGCAGGCAGAATAACATGAGTACATTAATCACGATGGCTTCGAAGCTACACATGACAAGAAAATACACATTAGCCCAAATTTTAGTAAATAATAATAGTTTGGACAGACAGCTAATATCAGGCAACTCCATGGTGTCGCCACAAGCGAGACAAGCTGTATTAATATGCGTATTACTGTTAATGGGCGAGCCGGGTTGGCCGTTGCTGTCTTTCAGGTATTTGACCATAATGTTGTTGTTGCGTTTCACTTGTTGCCAGTATGCTTCGGGTTTGTTCCGGTAGAAAACATTGAACGATTCCATTGATTTTCCAGCAAAATCCTCTGCTCGGCGATAAAGCTCCATCATTTCGCTTAGCGACAGAACTAAAATAAACAAGTACATATCTCCTAAGCGAGGGTGAAACGGAGCGAACGAGGCTTCATTAAGTTATCATTTTCTTTAATTACCGGTGACAGACTGTGTTTGATGTCCATTATATACCACCCTAAAAACTCTTGAACCCTGAATCCATTAAAAATCCTAAAACTTCGTCAACCATAAACCCATCGAAAGCAACAGACATTAAGTATTTGTCTTGGTCACTAGATAACCAAACCATTGTATTCAGCCTACCGTAAAATCTATATAATTTTGGAAATCGGGCTCATTGACTATAAAATCATTTAAAACACATAAAAACGTTTGAAATATACCTGCTGGACTCAAGATAACGAAATCTTTGTATTCAGCCTTCTAAAATATCTATATATAGGCCATTCTTGATGCCCTGGGCGCAATACATAATCAGACAAATGAGAACGCAGGACATTTTGGAAATCAGGTTCAACGACCGTAAAACCGTCAACACCCCATGAAAAGATATAATAAGTTGGACTCTAAATTACAAAGCCATATTATCCAGCGCTCGCTAACCTAACAGACATTCATTGTAATTTTTTCAATGCGAAGCGTGCATCGCGAGATACGGGCTGCGAAAGACTGGTACCTTTGAGATTTTGACTCGAAAGATGGAGCCGTTTGGTAAACTAATAACGAAACCGTCCCGTCACACATCGCCTATCAGATGTGGAGTTTTGAAAAAAGCTATAAGCGAAACCTACCTAACCCGGGATTATCAGCCACAGCTGTACCGTAATGCACTGAATTCTGTAAAATCAGCAACTGTGGTTGCATCTTTAGCGACATAGAATAACTACCACATACTCGTAACATTGTTTCATAAAAAACGCTGTCACGTTTTCTATTGCCGACAGTGTACGAAACATTGCTGCTTTCTTGGTAATCGTACAGTTTGATTTCGTTTTGAAATTTGCTTATTTTCACACGGCTTAGGATTTCTAAGCATTGTATTTGCAATGGCATTTCACTATAAGGTAGCAGATATAGGGCGTTAGATATAGATTATCGAAGATCCTGTACAAACAAAATAAAATCATTTATATGAGCAATATTTTTGAAAGCTAACAAACACTTTGCATAAATATCATACATAGGTAGGTTTCAAGCAACAAGATTTGTTTTTTGTAAAAATTTAGGTAAAACATACCAATAATAGTTCCTCTTCTATCATAATAAATATCGTACAACCCGAATAAACTATGGTATCGAACCCAAGAATTATTGCTTTCTGATTTTTTGTTCAATGTATGAGCGCTGTTCACATTTGAGCGCTTGTCGCTTTATTTTTATGCGCGCATGTTCGACTGTCATTAGATGTCTGTTTCAAAGCAGTAGCGCGAACGGAACTAAGCATTCGCGGTAACTTTTTTCATTCAGGCGTTTCTTGGAAATGTATACAAAAAATTCATTCAAAAATCAAACACTGTTAATCACGGCGTTACTCGAGATACCTTCACAGATTTGAATTACAATATGCTGTTAAACTGCCAAACTCATCGTACCGTAAATAAACATAGCAGATGCCAAACGAATTTATCATTCTAAAAAATCCTCACTCAAAAATTAAACACTGTTAATCAAGGTGTTACTCGAGATACCTTCACAGAGATTTTAATTACAATATGCTGTTAAACTCCCAAACTCATCGGACTGTAAATAAACATAGCAGATGCCAAACGAATTTATCATTCTCCGTGATCGTTTGCACAAAATAATCTAATTCCAAATCAGACTAGTGATCGCTCGAACTATAATGTATTTTTGACTCTAATAACGAGAGGGTCCTCAGTTGCAGTAGAAAAAGGCAAATAGTACCTAAATTCAGTACACTTATGTCTATTTCCAAACAATATAATACAGCTGGCGTTCGTTATCGCCTTTATTTGTCTTTGAAACGTTCGAAACGGTGCGAAATAGCTCAGTGTCCAGCTTAAAATTACCAGCCAAATCGCGACATTTTTGGACAGATTGCTGGGGTGAAAGTAAGTGTGAAATATGTTCCAAAACAGTTAGCCTGATCATGCCGTTAAGCTGAGTTTGAGTGCCCGCAGCTGGCAACTTCCATATATCGAACCAAAGGAAAAATTAAAATTAGTCATACCTATTAGGACGTGTCCTATGCCAACTTTTTAGGAATGTGACCCAGAAATTTAGTTTTCGCCGTCCGTACACGGCTTCGTGGATTCTGACAGGATTGGTAGTTTCTATATAATCGATCCAGACAAAAATTGTCATGTCATGCCTTCTAGGATGTGTGGATTGCAAATCCTTCGATAGCTGCGCCAACCCGCTACCATGACTCTAAACTGTCAAAACTTGCTTGATTTTGAGAAATGTGAGCCAGAATTCTGTGGTTTTTGCCATATGTACAAGGCTTCGTGGACTCTGACAGGACGAGAGCGTCTATATATCGATCCAAACAAAATTTGACATGTCTTGTTTTCTACAACGTGTGGCATGGAAATTCTTCACGATAGCTGCGTAAAACCGTTGCCATAACAAAACTTTCAAAACTTTCTTCCTTATAACAAATGAATATTGTTGTTTTCGCCATACATATACGGCTTCCAGGATTCTGGCAGGACGGGCACCTTTTATGTGCTGAATCAGACAAAAATCTATCATGCTATGCCTTCTACGACGTGTGGTAAGCAAATTCTTCACGATAGCTGTATAAAACCGTTGTTATAACTAAACTTCCAAAACCTTCTTCATGTTAAGAAAAATAAGCCAGAATTTTGTGGATTTCGCCGCCCGTATACGGTTCGTGAAATCTGAAACACCGCGGCAATAAATCATACAAAAAATATTTTTTACTATACAGTGCAATTTGGTGTTTTAAAACGCTTGTGGAGCAGAAATACATCATTCTAAATCAAGATACAACCTCTCCAATCTATGGAAATTTTGCCCAGGGCATGAACAGGGTACCCCTTGATGCGCAACCAGGGCGTCAGATTTCCCCAGCGACCCCATATGGAACGAAATGGAGGCACGTCCCTTTGAACCCCGAGGGATGTACATTTAAAAATTATCGGAATTCAATAATTATTTTCAGAGAAAATGCAATATAATTAAATTGCATCTAAACCGACTCTGATTCTGGTTAAACGTATCAATTTTGATGTAATTAAATAAAATATGTAGCTTCAGATTGCAATTTTTAAAATAATACTATCAAATTTTCCAGGTGGACATTAACTGAGAAGCAAAACAATTTCCAGATACTAGGATGTCACACGTTTTCACCTGGAGCAACCAAAATACCTAGGGCCAGAATCCAAATACCACTAGTCGGTAGTGGAACTACATTTGTGAGCGGAGCTTGGGCTGTGGCATTACGAATGTCCTCAATTTTATGTTCCTGTAACTACATTGCATAGGGCATAGGGCTTTATCATTGGTAAAAATATTATATTTGAATTCTTCGACCCAAAAAACCCTATAATGGTTTGATCAAAACGACTCTATTTCAATAAATAACACAAATATTGCAAAATTCTCTATTTTAGCTGCATAAAATTAACTAATTAGCTAATTACCAATTAACCACTCAAAATTTTTTAATCCCAAATATCAGGTGCACACTCTGACATGATAGGCTTTCAAAAAAAGTTTTTTAAAATCCGTTCAGTGGTTCTTGCGATCCGTCGGACCGAACGAACGGACGGACATCGACCTTTTTACTCCCAGACAGAAAATAAAAACGCTTCGCTCGGCTTCGCCGAGCTCCGCTCAAAAAGCACCTAGATCATATATGTGCTTATAAGAACTAGTTATTGAGCTTCTGTCATAGTCCGTGCTTCTATTTAGTTCCATCACTAGTCTATCTTCATTCGTCTAGTTAACTTTAAGCCGGCTACCATTAGCATGACATAACTATGATCACTGTTGATCGAGAGTTATCTGGCGCTATACAAGAAACAACTATGACAGAAACAATAAAATCTAAAAATCGAAAATACTTGATTTGAATTTGACCGACGATGCTGCGAGAATTGCTGTTTCTTTTTGATCATCGCCGCCCTGTGGGTTCTGAGAAACGACGGCAATGTTTACTTCGTAAGATGTACCTGGATGAACCTATAATAATAGCAAATCTAGCAGCTTATCTTATCGACAAGATGATGAATTCTGAGTGTTGAATGTGTAATTTAGAGAGACATGCACAGCTATATTAAACAATAAATTACAAAATTTACGAAGCCACCGAATGTCAGCCACGTTGTTGAAATTTTTGAGAAGATATACCGCTTTTTGTGCTCGCAATATTCACGTACGTAAAGGAATAATTACTCATTATTTTGACCCACCTTGCAGAGTAAACAATCACAATACACATACTATTTGCAGTTATAAAGATGATAAATTGCTCTACAGAATAAGACCATACGCCGATATAGCTAGAGCGGTTGTGAAGATATTACATTTTCGTGTATTTTTAGCCTTATTTGACCATTTTAGAACCATTTTCGACCCAAAAAGAGAACCGCATAACAAAGCGCCATATATATCTCAAGGAGTAGCCGGAAACGTCAATTTAAACCGGATCCGGAGCCTGGTCTTCGAAACTTATATATAGTAAAACAGATGAAGGAAGAAAAAATGAAAGTACTGTGGCTTTAAAATGCATTATAAATAAATTTAACATTAAACTTAATGTATTGCGATGACATTATTGTCTCTCTGGGACTTTCATGTGGTTGACAAAGATAAAATATATATTTATTGATAAAGATGTCAGTTTTTTGGACTCCCAGGGGAAAAATATCTGCCATTTGAAAGGCTTGAGCAAACTGAGACAAGTTGAATGTATTTTTAACGTATGAAGTGTAGACTAGATAATTTCGCTCTGTCACAAATCACTTCCTATTACGAGACATAAATAAATTTGTTACATTGTTATTCCGTAGAAAACTTGAAATTAATGGCTCATATGGTTCTAAAAAAACTTTAGACTGATTATAAAGTTTACAAGCGCGATAGCTAGTGCTTGATGCAATTTTTATTAGCCTTGAATGCACCTAAGAACTTCAATAATCCATACTCTTATGTATGTCAAGTTGAACCGGTTCAGTTCTAACATATATCACATATTTCTGAATGGGTAAGCTGCTACAAGCATCGACTTAGCTTTGTTTTGTAAACAAACTCCTGCCGGATTAGATGAAAAATTAATAATGAAATTGTCTTCCACTTAAGTTTGACAGGGAAATTTCCATAGTTAATCTTTTCTTTTGTTTGGTTGTATTGGAACTTGATCATTGCGTATATATAAGGCATGTTTACACCAAAGATAAAACCAAAAATATGGATAATTGTAAACTAAATTTTTTAACCAGAATTCGGGTTCCGATATGGTTTTTGACTTTTGCCGGAACCACAACCGGAACACGATTTTCGCCGGAACAGGAATTCCGGTTACACACTCTCTGATGTCAAGTTCCAATAAGTAACGTGGTTTTTGAGCCCATCCGAGACCCGACCCGAGCCTCTTTGACGTGTATTTTCGTGAAGAAGATATTGAAATCCCAAAGGGATCAAATATAGAGTTAAAGCTTTCAAATGAGCTATCACTCGAGTCAATCTGCCCAGCCAAAGTTAGGTTATACGTGTCACCCCAAAAACAAAGGAACGGACACCGTCGAAATATACCACTCTTGCCAGTGACAATTTTTCGTCTAGCTAGTTTCAGTCAGGCACTCAGAATTCAATCACCTCTAAATTTAAACATAGACGTGGGTAAATGAAATTGAAAACATGTTGACTGTAGCTTAGCTGAAAACGTGCAACCATGGCTAATACATTCTCGTACATGCTAGCAATACATTAGCTCTCATGGTTGTCGCACGAAACCGGAAGTAAAAATCCAGCTGTTATCGATGGCGACAGTTGTAGGCTGATGCAATGATTTTCCCCGCGAGCGGAATCCTGTAACCGAAGAGAAGTAAAATCCTAATCCATTACGAACAGTGCAGTGCAATATTGTCTCGCTTGAAACAGTGTGACTCCGGAGAGGTCCCCCCTCTGTAGAATAAAAGCGATTCAAGTTGTATAACTAATCAGTCAGTGCGACATGTTTCCTTTACATTGGGACTTCGTATGCTATGTAAACACGAGAACCGAGAAACATTGTCAGCGACAGAAACAGATGTCCAAAATTATAGTCATACGAACGTTCTATGCCGTACTCCGGCTGCGACCTATGGGACACGAAACCGCATTCCTATTTTACATTAAATAAAATGCGGTACATATTTTTAAGAAAATTGCTTTAAAACATGCATGAAAACCATGACTAGAGAAAAATGACCTTAACGGGTAAGAAAACAGAAACCCCTGCGTAGCGATCGGAAAAATGTCTTTTATATACTGTTCTTAGTCTTACTAAGGAAAAAACGACAAATGTTTAATTCGCAATAATTCCGTCAACAGCTTCCAGCCGAATCGCCCATGAAGTCTTTCTAAAATACACATTATCTTCTATTTTATTATTATTGGAATTTTGGCTTTGCACTTACCTTCAAAGTACAATTCGACTTATTTGGCGGATACTGGACTTCCACATTCTTGTGACCGCTGATTGATATTCGGTAGAAATATTCTTGATTAGCTGCAATGCATAAATGTTAAAATAGTGCAGTGTCGATGACTCGATAAGCTTTACAGGCCATATTCAGAAAACGCAAGTGGACACGGTTTGAAACTACTCAGGTGGAAGGCAAAAAGAAACATACCGCTTGGATACACATATTACGATTCTCCAAGAGAACTAACGTCAAATTAATTTATTGATAGCTCCAAAGCTGACTTTCACTTTTGCCTCCAATTTTCAAACTATAAAAAATGCTAATTCAGCTAAAAACGTCAACGTAAAATATCGCTAAAAAACTTAAACCAACTATCAGCTGCATGTCGCCAAAACTACTTATCAAATTTTCACTGTTACTACAGTATTTTTCATGGTCGACAAAAAATCTAGAAGTCGGAAATAAATCAAGGAAAGAGTCTAGTTTTTAAGGTACGTAGGAGGTCGCCGTTAGGAATCCCATTTAGGAAAATAGGATCAACACCCTTAGACCTATTTCGTAAGCCGGGGACATAAACAAATCAATTGTACCCAGCTTCAAACACTCAAAACTATACAAGTGTTGGGTGACTATAGCCTTTCAAAACTGGGAACAGGGATCATTTCTAGCTAGCGCTGTACTTTGTGGAAATCACAAACACGCACATACATTGAATCAACACATCTACGTTACACTGGTACAAAGAAACATTGCATAGCTTGTGGCTTGGGACTGTGTTTATAGTTTGTCATAAAAGCGTATTAATTGGAATAATGTTTATATCTGTGTGGTCGGGTTGATGCCGCAAAAAGGTACCTGAGCCAAACCGGACTTACCCTGCTCAGGCTAAAGATAAGAACATCCAAACTGGTTTAATCATATGTTGTTCAGAGCAGCCCCAACGTAACCTAGCAAATTCATCGAACTGGGTCTACAAATGCGACCAGATAGAAGCTGAACCAGCTCGATCCAGTTGGACGACGATTTTGACATTAGAACTATTTAACATAGAGCCCAAACATTTTAATTTTGAAATAGTCCTTCAGATTACAACAGAAAAACACCACTTATAACTACTTCGAACAGTGGCTTTGAATAAAATCTTGTTCTCATCCAAAAGGCGTTACCTTTGAGATGATAATATAAACCAAAAATTTTAAGTATCTTATGAATTTACAGTATATGTTGATATTTTAAACTAGAATGTTTATCTATGAGTCGAAATTTATTGCACACTAAAGTAACTTACAAACAATGTGTAACAACAATATCGTCCTTACCAGGCAATGTCGGATGCTTCCATTTGAGCTCAACAAACGTGCTGGCAACCTTTGTTCCTATCGTCAGATCAAACGGCTTTGACGCTACAATAAAACGAAAATTAAACATTTTTGTGATAATAACACGTTACCAGTTAACATATTGCATTGGTGAATACCAACTTCGAAAACTACTGCTGCGCTGCTTTCAATGTGTAGCGAACAGTGTGTGTGAATAATTGTCCATTTCCACTCTCAACGCATGTATAGCCAGTTATGTTACAATTAAAATCAACGTGGATCTCTACGTTTTCTATATCTAAATATCAGGGAATAACCGGAACCAAAATTTACCGGAACCGGAACCAGCAACCGGAACCGTCCATTTAAACCGGATCCGAAACCGGAACCGGAACCTGGTCTACGAAATTTATATATAGTAAAACAGATGATGGAAGAAATGAAGGTATAGTGGATTTAAAATGCATTAAAAATAACTTTTACATTAAACTTAATGTTTTGCGATGGTATTATTGCCTTTCTGAAACTTTAAAGAGACTGAGGAAGCTAATAATGTTTATT